>JASWDR010000372.1:0-47947 GCA_033439105.1 Magallana nippona | reverse complement strand
CAACTCATGAAAACCTTCAAAATCCTAATCCGTTGGGGGGGGGGGGTGCATAGTATATCTATAACTTCAATTTCACTCTTCATTTCCTTATTTATATACTCCCAAAAAAGTGGGGGCCAACTCCATGATAATTCAATTTTTTATATGTAAATTTAAGAAAAATGGTTGCTGCGAGGAAACGTGATGCTACTGGTGCTACGTGCCTGAAAGCTCAGAAAGTTTTCAACTGAATTTAAAAATCAATTTGATTTTGCCAATTTTATTTACTTTTAAGTAAAATCGGCAATCATTCGAAATATATTTACTTCTTTAATACTGTTTCATATTCAGTTGACATTTTTTTACTGATTTTCTTCAGTTGTTTTGTCATATTTTCCTCTCTTTCTCCCTTTCTTCTTTTCTCTTTCTCGCTTTCTTTTTCTCTCTCTCCTTATTTTTTTTCCGTCAATGATGATATCTTATCCCCCAATCTTCTTTACATCTTTCTTAAACAAATTAATGACTGAATAGATCGCCAATTTGGGAAGGGTGAACATCAAACAATTTCAATTCTTTCCTTCAAATGATAATTCAAATTTGACACTTGCTAACGCGGGTAATGTATTTTTTCTGCAATGTCGCTACCTTCATGATCATATCCCGAATGAATCATGCACCAAAGAAAGTATTTTATTGTTTAAATAAAATAAAGCTGAGAAAGACTGAAATTTCTCACCAGAAGCCATTTCTCCATCAAAAAGATAATTATACCCCCCCCCCCCCTTGTTCGGAATTTCTGGATCTGCCTATAGCTTAATTAGTTACTAATAATAAATAATAATATCAAAACTGTATTATCATTTCAAAGATCTCTTTTTAATCTCATGCTGAGAAAGAATTAATGAAAATTCTACAGCAGAAACCAAAAATATTATTAATATTCGACAGAATCATCACTTTTTTCAAATGGGGGGGGGGGGGGAGGAAAAATAATAGTGAGGGATCTGTGATTTGAACCGGGAACCACAGAATGTGTGATCCAGTGCTCAACCACAGGGCTATCTACGCTAATGGTCTTAGTGTGAAATTTTATAATAAAGGTATATATGTAAATCACAGTTCATGACCTTCATTGTCATTGACTGATATTAACTCACCTCACAGTCAATTTCACCGACCACGTGACCAATAATTGAAGCGCACTTTCTTCTGAGCATTGACCCGGTGAAGGTAACAATTCCAAAGTCGCAGAAGTTCCCGCCGAAGAAAGTCCTCATTGTTTTAAAACTTTGTACATCAGGTATGCATAAATGTTAACTAATTCTTTCTCTAATATTATTGATATAAGTATTGTTTTTAAATTTTTTTTTAATAAATGAGAAGCACATCTTATCTGCAGCTAATGTAATTAAAATAACACTGTTAAATTTGCCACCACCCCCTTAAAAGATCGGCCTTGTCTGACATTAGTATGGAAAGATGGAATAGTTTTCCCGTATTCAGGAGGGTATTACATATTGGGGCGGCGAATTCAATGAGGTCCGCAGAAGGGGGGGGGGCGTTAAACTAGATTTGTTTTTGTTTTAGCTATTAAAGACATTGTACCTACATGTAACTTAATTTTTCCAATCGAAACTTTTTTTAAAGCGTAATATATCAAATATCGGCAAAAAGGCCCCAAAACATCAGAATTTGAATTGGAATAAATTTCGACTTTGTAATCGCCATCGGGCGTATCCGACAAGCGAAATAAAACGTGTTTTTCCGAGATCTGTCCCGGAAAGGCCCGAGAACTTGCGATTGGGCCTGAGCTTCCGCTTCACAAATGGGCAGATCACAAATTTACGGTTATAAGACGTGTACAAGTTTCACAAAACCAGTGGGTTACAGGTGCGCATGCCCGAGAAAATGCACACATTTTTATTTTTTAAATTTTTTGGGGATGCGCACCAAAGTGGCAGTATCATCAGTGATTGATGGTGGCCGCAATCTGGTAGAAGTACTATTCGAGTGACGTTATCACTGAGAGTAACTGCCCCAAGTTATGTTATATCGTATTACATACGTAAAGGACACACGCGACGTTCCTCAGTTTTAGATAATTTCCCTTGATAAATTATTTCTTCTTTATTTGCATTTAAACCAGTTAATGTTAAAAAATCCAGGGTGCATCACCAGGTTATTTTTGGAGTTATCATATTTTGAACTTTTCTTTTAATAGCATGCAAAATCTAATTGAATGATCATTAATAGAGTCATAGTATATATTTTAAATTGCAACTATATCCAAATTAATCGAAAAATATATAACATGAAAATATAATTTTGGAATTACGTAGTGCAAATCTTAACATATTGCAGAGATAGGAAAAAAAATTATAGAATAATGAAAGATAGGTTGCGTCTGACCTTAAATTTCACTCCTTCATTAACAGAATTGTATAGACCTTGAGTTCATAATATTGCCTTAGTAGCATCATTGAACTAATGTGTAATATTCTGCATGTAGGAAGGTTTTGTTCACTACTGTATACGCTTCAAAATATTGTATTTGTACATGTGCGGTAGTATTCACAGTTTTTACAAAAATACTTGTCACAGGGCTATCTCTTAGTTATGGGCACACGAGACGTTTTTGACAGGCACGTAGCATCGATTTTGTAAGGGGGGGGGGGGGACAGCCTCATTCAAAAATCTTGACAAGCAAAAAAAAAGAGGGAATTCTCAAATCAAATTCGTCTTAATTTCCTTATTTTCACTTCTATTTATTACATGCTCCCAAAAAAGTGTGTGGGGGGGGGGGGGGGGGGGGGACTCCATGATTATTTAGATTTTCATTAGTAAATTTTTAAAAAAATTATGTTGCGAGAGGCTCCCTGCCCCCCCCCCCCCCTTTTGATTTAGTAAACAAAGAAAAAAATCAAAATTGTCAGAACTTCACTGTAAATGCATATGTAATGCATTTATAAATTTCTGTATCTGATGATATTTTTTTTAATTTAATTGTTTTTCAGAAAAAAACAACAAACTGACAATACCCCCCCCCCCTTTACAGTAAATGAAAATAGCCAAGCAATGCTCTACTGTGGATGTTTCTAATATTAGAGTCTTGACAGATGCAATTAGTTGTTTCAAATTTTCCTCACTTTCTCCTATGGTACATGCAACTCCATATCAGAAAATTGATCCCATAGGGCTATGATTTTCTTTGATGAGCTTGTTAATCTTGGATATACCTCCAAAACATTATCGTAATTAGCTTACTATTAGAAATATGTTAAAAGGAGAATTTAATATTACAAACAATTTTAAAATTGCCAAAACACTACAATCATATCAATAATTTTAAATTTCATTTACATTAATGCCCTATCGGGTGACTTCATCAATTGGTTTGACTAATAAATTTAAACAGCTCATAAAAATAGTTAAATTCTTAATTAATGATATAATTTATTTCCTTATGATGATAGAAACTTTTGGTTTATATGAAATAGTATTAAAATAACCCCAAAACCACTGCCCATTTTAAAGATTATCAATTTTCCCTAATCACATGCTCCATCTGAACCATGGCTCAGATAATGGCCCCCTTGCTTGGGACAAAATGAATTCAGCCACACTTGTCTTTGATGTTCTTATCAGCTCCTAAGAATTTATCATTGACAAACAAAACATTGCATTGTCAGTTGATAAAATACTTATAAAACATAAAATTGGTTGAGAAATACAGACAAAAACCCTCAATCTGGATGTATTTATGTAAATATATTTTAGAGTAATTAATAAAATTTGTAAGGATTACCTCCCTTCCTTTTCAACATCAATATACTATGTATACCATAAGGAAAATGAAAACTGTCATAAAATCATTAAATCTTGTCTGATCTTAATAAAAATTGCAGGTGCACATCTTCAGATGGTGTTTAACATATGTACAAATTTCAAACTTTTCCATGCAGTAGTGAAAAATTCTATAGCGGGACAAACTTGTGCCTACAGACAGACAGACAGGGTGAAACCAATATATCCCCCTAAACTTTGTTTGTGGGGGTATAATTAGAAAAATGGAAGATAGGTCTTTTATGACCTTAAAAATAAAGACTTTGACTTAAGGAGGTTGGCACCTGAACTACGAGTAATGTTAATTATCTGAAAACCATTTAGATATAAAGATGGGGACAAACTATTCATCTATTTTATTTGTGACCCATGTCACATGCCATTTTGTTTTATAATATGGGGCCCAAAACAGAAACGATGATAAAATTTGGCATGGAAATTGATTATGTGAAGAAATCAAACAAATATTTATAGTTTGAACTATTATTTAATTAAGATTCTAATATAGTATGAGGTTTAATACAGGTAGTGAATATAAAAGTAATATTTAAGTCAAAATTTAAAAAAAACTTGTAAGAGGCAACTAAATGGGCAACATGGTGTTTGAATTTTGTCTCTTAATTATGTCTTAAATTGTATTCGTGTTTCCAATCTATTCTCAATTTTTACTTACAGGCGAATATGGGATGCTGTCCCAGTGGCAGCGGCTGGAGCATCTGATTATGAAGCCGACAGGATGAAGCCCGAGAAACCAGCTAAGAAGAGCAGCAGCCATGAGTTGAAGTCGACGCTGATCAACATCGCCATCCTCAACGTTGGATTCCAGCTATTTTTGGTCAGTATGTTTTTCTTTATATTTTACCTTTTCCCCTCCCCCCTCCCCCCCCCCGCCCCGCCCCGCCCCCCCCCCCCCCCCTCCTCCCATCTTGGTTAGGGAATTCTATTCATGAGCCTCTGGTTAGTGAAATAGAATTTAGGTTAGGGCTAGTAGTAATCACCCCCTGTGGACTTTGTTATACCCCCACTCTGAAGGAGAAGGGGGTATACTGTTTTACCCTTGTGTGACTGTCTGTCTGTCCTTCTGTTTGTCCATAACAAAAATTTCTGTCACATTTTTTCAGCAACTATTCATCGCAGATGCTCCAAATTTTAACACACTATTTGTTAAGGCAACCCATATCGTGGGATGTATTTTTGTACCAATCAGACATCAACTTCCTGTTAAATGATGACTTTGTTTATTTTTAGCCAAAATTTTCAAACAAATTTTCGTCAAAGATATCTTTGCAACTATTTATTGCAGATGCTTGAAATTTTAACACTATTTGTTTTGGCATGCCATATCAGGGGATCTATTTTTGTACCAATCGGATGCTAACTTCCTTTTAAATGACAACTTTGTTTATTTTGCATATTCAAATCAGAGCGGGGGCATTACTAGTGAGCATTGGCTCATAGATATCTTGTTTAAAATTCATGTTCTAACCTATTCTCAATTTCTACTCTCCGGTAAATATTCTTTGCTGCCCCCCGGCAGTGGTTGCGCAGCATTTGAATATGAAACCGTCAGGTTGAAGTCTAAGAAGAGCTAAGAGCAGCAGCCATGGGTTGAAGTCGACGCAGATCAACATCGCCATCCTCGATGTTGGATTCCAGCTCCCCCACCCCTGAGGACTGGGGTGGGTATCAAAGAATAAGTCCTCAGCACCGCTCCATGCTTGTTCGTAAGAGGCGACTAAATGGGGAACATGGTTTTTTGAATTTTGTCTCATGTCTTAAATTATATTCATGTTTCTAATCTATTCTCAATTTCTACTTACCGGCGAATATTGGATTCCACGCCGGTGGCAGCGGCTGGAGCATCTGATTATGAAGCCGACAGGATGAAGTCCGAGAAGAGCAGCAGCCATGGGTTGACGCTGATCAACATCGCCATCCTCAACCTTGGATTCCAGCTATTTTTGGTCAGTATGTTTTTCTTTATATTTTTTTCTTTTCCCCTTCCCCCCCCCCACCCCCCCCCCCACCCCGCCCCGCCCCGCCCATCTTGGTTAGGGAATTCTATTCATGAGCCTCTGGTTAGTGAAATAGAATATAGGTTAGGGCTAGTAGTAATCACACCCTGTGGACTTTGTTATACCCCCACTCTGAAGGAGAAGGGGGTATACTGTTTTACCCTTGTGTGTCTGTCTGTCTGTCCTTCTGTTTGTCCATAACAAAAATTTCTGTCACATTTTTTCAGCATCGTGGGATGTATTTTTGTACCAATCAGACATCAACTTCCTGTTAAATGATGACTTTGTTTATTTTTAGCCAAAATTTTCAAACAAATTTTCGTCAAAGATATCTCGGCAACTATTTATCGCAGATGCTTGAAATTTTAACACTATTTGTTTTGGCATGCCATATCGGGGGATCTATTTTTGTACCAATCGGATGCTAACTTCCTTTTAAATGACAACTTTGTTTATTTTGCATATTCAAATCAGAGCGGGGGTATTACTAGTGAGCATTGGCTCATAGATATCTTGTTTAAAATTCATGTTCTAACCTATTCTCAATTTCTACTCTCTGGTAAATATTCTTTTGCTGCCCCGCGGCAGTGGTTGCGCAGCATTTGAATATGAAACCGTCAGGTTGAAGTCTAAGAAGAGCTAAGAGCAGCAGCCATGGGTTGAAGTCGTCGCAGATCAACATCGCCATCCTCGATGTTGGATTCCAGCTCCCCCACCCCTGAGGACTGGGGTGGGTATCAAAGAATAAGTCCTCAGCACCGCTCCATGCTTGTTCGTAAGAGGCGACTAAATGGGGAACATGGTTTTTTGAATTTTGTCTCATGTCTTAAATTGTATTCATGTTTCTAATCTATTCTCAATTTCTACTTACCGGCGAATATTGGATTCCACGCCGGTGGCAGCGGCTGGAGCATCTGAATATGAAGCCGACAGGATGAAGTCCGAGAAGAGCAGCAGCCATGGGTTGACGCTGATCAACATCGCCATCCTCAACGTTGGATTCCAGCTATTTTTGGTCAGTATGTTTTTCTTTATATTTTTTTCTTTTCCCCTCCCCCCCCCCCACCCCCGCCCCACCCCCGCCCCACCCCGCCCCGCCCTCCTCCCATCTTGGTTAGGGAATTCTATTCATGAGCCTCTGGTTAGTGAAATAGAATTTAGGTTAGGGCTAGTAGTAATCACCCCCTGTGGACTTTGTTATACCCCCACTCTGAAGGAGAAGGGGGTATACTGTTTTACCCTTGTGTGTCTGTCTGTCTGTCCTTCTGTTTGTCCATAACAAAAATTTCTGTCACATTTTTTCAGCAACTATTCATCGCAGATGCTCCAAATTTTAACACACTATTTGTTAAGGCAACCCATATCGTGGGATGTATTTTTGTACCAATCAGACATCAACTTCCTGTTAAATGATGACTTTGTTTATTTTTAGCCAAAATTTTCAAACAAATTTTCGTCAAAGATATCTTTGCAACTATTTATCGCAGATGCTTGAAATTTTAACACTATTTGTTTTGGCATGCCATATCGGGGGATGTATTTTTGTACCAATCAGACATCAACTTCCTGTTAAATGATGACTTTGTTTATTTTTAGCCAAAATTTTCAAACAAATTTTCGTCAAAGATATCTCGGCAACTATTTATCGCAGATGCTTGAAATTTTAACACTATTTGTTTTGGCATGCCATATCGGGGGATCTATTTTTGTACCAATCGGATGCTAACTTCCTTTTAAATGAAAACTTTGTTAATTTTGCATATTCAAATCAGAGCGGGGGTATTACTAGTGAGCATTGGCTCATAGATATCTTGTTTAAAATTCATGTTCTAACCTATTCTCAATTTCTACTCTCTGGTAAATATTCTTTTGCTGCCCCGCGGCAGTGGTTGCGCAGCATTTGAATATGAAACCGTCAGGTTGAAGTCTAAGAAGAGCTAAGAGCAGCAGCCATGGGTTGAAGTCGTCGCAGATCAACATCGCCATCCTCGATGTTGGATTCCAGCTCCCCCACCCCTGAGGACTGGGGTGGGTATCAAAGAATAAGTCCTCAGCACCGCTCCATGCTTGTTCGTAAGAGGCGACTAAATGGGGAACATGGTTTTTTGAATTTTGTCTCATGTCTTAAATTGTATTCATGTTTCTAATCTATTCTCAATTTCTACTTACCGGCGAATATTGGATTCCACGCCGGTGGCAGCGGCTGGAGCATCTGAATATGAAGCCGACAGGATGAAGTCCGAGAAGAGCAGCAGCCATGGGTTGACGCTGATCAACATCGCCATCCTCAACGTTGGATTCCAGCTATTTTTGGTCAGTATGTTTTTCTTTATATTTTTTTCTTTTCCCCTCCCCCCCTCCCCCCCCCCTCCCCCGCCCCACCCCGCCCCGCCCTCCTCCCATCTTGGTTAGGGAATTCTATTCATGAGCCTCTGGTTAGTGAAATAGAATTTAGGTTAGGGCTAGTAGTAATCACCCCCTGTGGACTTTGTTATACCCCCACTCTGAAGGAGAAGGGGGTATACTGTTTTACCCTTGTGTGTCTGTCTGTCTGTCCTTCTGTTTGTCCATAACAAAAATTTCTGTCACATTTTTTCAGCAACTATTCATCGCAGATGCTCCAAATTTTAACACACTATTTGTTAAGGCAACCCATATTGGGGGATGTATTTTTGTACCAATCAGACATCAACTTCCTGTTAAATGATGACTTTGTTTATTTTTAGCCAAAATTTTCAAACAAATTTTCGTCAAAGATATCTCGGCAACTATTTATCGCAGATGCTTGAAATTTTAACACTATTTGTTTTGGCATGCCATATCGGGGGATGTATTTTTGTACCAATCAGACATCAACTTCCTGTTAAATGATGACTTTGTTTATTTTTAGCCAAAATTTTCAAACAAATTTTCGTCAAAGATATCTCGGCAACTATTTATCGCAGATGCTTGAAATTTTAACACTATTTGTTTTGGCATGCCATATCGGGGGATCTATTTTTGTACCAATCGGATGCTAACTTCCTTTTAAATGACAACTTTGTTAATTTTGCATATTCAAATCAGAGAGGGGGTATTACTAGTGAGCATTGGCTCATAGATATCTTGTTTAAAATTCATGTTCTAACCTATTCTCAATTTCTACTCTCCGGTAAATATTCTTTTGCTGCCCCGCGGCAGTGGTTGCGCAGCATTTGAATATGAAACCGTCAGGTTGAAGTCTAAGAAGAGCTAAGAGCAGCAGCCATGGGTTGAAGTCGTCGCAGATCAACATCGCCATCCTCGATGTTGGATTCCAGCTCCCCCACCCCTGAGGACTGGGGTGGGTATCAAAGAATAAGTCCTCAGCACCGCTCCATGCTTGTTCGTAAGAGGCGACTAAATGGGGAACATGGTTTTTTGAATTTTGTCTCATGTCTTAAATTGTATTCATGTTTCTAATCTATTCTCAATTTCTACTTACCGGCGAATATTGGATTCCACGCCGGTGGCAGCGGCTGGAGCATCTGAATATGAAGCCGACAGGATGAAGTCCGAGAAGAGCAGCAGCCATGGGTTGACGCTGATCAACATCGCCATCCTCAACGTTGGATTCCAGCTATTTTTGGTCAGTATGTTTTTCTTTATATTTTTTTCTTTTCCCCTCCCCCCCCACCCCCGCCCCGCCCCGCCCCGCCCTCCTCCCATCTTGGTTAGGGAATTCTATTCATGAGCCTCTGGTTAGTGAAATAGAATTTAGGTTAGGGCTAGTAGTAATCACCCCCTGTGGACTTTGTTATACCCCCACTCTGAAGGAGAAGGGGGTATACTGTTTTACCCTTGTGTGTCTGTCTGTCTGTCCTTCTGTTTGTCCATAACAAAAATTTCTGTCACATTTTTTCAGCAACTATTCATCGCAGATGCTCCAAATTTTAACACACTATTTGTTAAGGCAACCCATATCGTGGGATGTATTTTTGTACCAATCAGACATCAACTTCCTGTTAAATGATGACTTTGTTTATTTTTAGCCAAAATTTTCAAACAAATTTTCGTCAAAGATATCTTTGCAACTATTTATCGCAGATGCTTGAAATTTTAACACTATTTGTTTTGGCATGCCATATCGGGGGATGTATTTTTGTACCAATCAGACATCAACTTCCTGTTAAATGATGACTTTGTTTATTTTTAGCCAAAATTTTCAAACAAATTTTCGTCAAAGATATCTCGGCAACTATTTATCGCAGATGCTTGAAATTTTAACACTATTTGTTTTGGCATGCCATATCGGGGGATCTATTTTTGTACCAATCGGATGCTAACTTCCTTTTAAATGAAAACTTTGTTAATTTTGCATATTCAAATCAGAGCGGGGGTATTACTAGTGAGCATTGGCTCATAGATATCTTGTTTAAAATTCATGTTCTAACCTATTCTCAATTTCTACTCTCTGGTAAATATTCTTTTGCTGCCCCGCGGCAGTGGTTGCGCAGCATTTGAATATGAAACCGTCAGGTTGAAGTCTAAGAAGAGCTAAGAGCAGCAGCCATGGGTTGAAGTCGTCGCAGATCAACATCGCCATCCTCGATGTTGGATTCCAGCTCCCCCACCCCTGAGGACTGGGGTGGGTATCAAAGAATAAGTCCTCAGCACCGCTCCATGCTTGTTCGTAAGAGGCGACTAAATGGGGAACATGGTTTTTTGAATTTTGTCTCATGTCTTAAATTGTATTCATGTTTCTAATCTATTCTCAATTTCTACTTACCGGCGAATATTGGATTCCACGCCGGTGGCAGCGGCTGGAGCATCTGAATATGAAGCCGACAGGATGAAGTCCGAGAAGAGCAGCAGCCATGGGTTGACGCTGATCAACATCGCCATCCTCAACGTTGGATTCCAGCTATTTTTGGTCAGTATGTTTTTCTTTATATTTTTTTCTTTTCCCCTCCCCCCCCTCCCCCCCCCCCCCCCCCCCCCCCCCCCCCCCCCGCCCCGCCCTCCTCCCATCTTGGTTAGGGAATTCTATTCATGAGCCTCTGGTTAGTGAAATAGAATTTAGGTTAGGGCTAGTAGTAATCACCCCCTGTGGACTTTGTTATACCCCCACTCTGAAGGAGAAGGGGGTATACTGTTTTACCCTTGTGTGTCTGTCTGTCTGTCCTTCTGTTTGTCCATAACAAAAATTTCTGTCACATTTTTTCAGCAACTATTCATCGCAGATGCTCCAAATTTTAACACACTATTTGTTAAGGCAACCCATATTGGGGGATGTATTTTTGTACCAATCAGACATCAACTTCCTGTTAAATGATGACTTTGTTTATTTTTAGCCAAAATTTTCAAACAAATTTTCGTCAAAGATATCTCGGCAACTATTTATCGCAGATGCTTGAAATTTTAACACTATTTGTTTTGGCATGCCATATCGGGGGATCTATTTTTGTACCAATCGGATGCTAACTTCCTTTTAAATGACAACTTTGTTAATTTTGCATATTCAAATCAGAGCGGGGGTATTACTAGTGAGCATTGGCTCATAGATATCTTGTTTAAAATTCATGTTCTAACCTATTCTCAATTTCTACTCTCCGGTAAATATTCTTTGCTGCCCCCCGGCAGTGGTTGCGCAGCATTTGAATATGAAACCGTCAGGTTGAAGTCTAAGAAGAGCTAAGAGCAGCAGCCATGGGTTGAAGTCGACGCAGATCAACATCGCCATCCTCGATGTTGGATTCCAGCTCCCCCACCCCTGAGGACTGGGGTGGGTATCAAAGAATAAGTCCTCAGCACCGCTCCATGCTTGTTCGTAAGAGGCGACTAAATGGGGAACATGGTTTTTTGAATTTTGTCTCATTTCTTAAATTATATTCATGTTTCTAATCTATTCTCAATTTCTACTTACCGGCGAATATTGGATTCCACGCCGGTGGCAGCGGCTGGAGCATCTGATTATGAAGCCGACAGGATGAAGTCCGAGAAGAGCAGCAGCCATGGGTTGACGCTGATCAACATCGCCATCCTCAACGTTGGATTCCAGCTATTTTTGGTCAGTATGTTTTTCTTTATATTTTTCCTTTTCCCCTCCCCCCCCCCCCCGCCCCACCCCACCCCCCGCCCTGCCCGCCCCCGCTTCCTGCCCCGCCCCACCCCACCCCACCCCACCCCGCCCCGCCCGCCCCTCCCCTCCCCTCCCCCACCCCGCCTCCTGCCCCGCCTGCCCCCATTAACTTGGTTTATATTTTATGTTCTAACCTATTCTCAATTTCTACTTTCCGGTAAATATTTAAGGAGCGTTACCTTGTCAACAGTTGAAATGTGTGCAACTTAAATGTGAAATTGTAAGGGATCGGCAGCAGCAGCAGCAGCCTGATTCCAACAACATTCTGAGAGTGTGACTGTTCCAAGTGGCAATAATTTTAGCATCATCACTTACCTTGTCAACAGTTGAAATGTGTGCAACTTAAATGTGAAATCGTAAGGGATCAGCAGCAGCAGCAGCCTGATTCCAATCTCAACAGGGGTCATATGATGTTCTGCAGCATCCACACATAAAGGGGGCCAACAATGAACCACTGCATCCAAAGCATGTCAATATAAAGAGTTGGAGGAGGATAAACATAAAGGAGGGCCAACGATGGACTACTGCATTCAAGGGATGTCAACACAAAGAGTTCGAGGAGGTCAACATAAAGGGGGGCCAACGCTGGACTACTGCATTCAAAGGATGTTAACTCAAAGAGTTGGAGGAGGGCAATGATGGACTATACTGCATCCAAAGGATGTCAACACAGAGAGCAACCATGGACTTCTGCATTCAAAGGATGTTAACTCAAAGAGTTGGAGAGCACTCAAGATGAAAATTAACTTTGTGTGACAAGTGAATGTGTAACCATTACTTGATTATGAGTGTACTTCATTGTTTACAATAAAATGAATTGTTGATACCATATATCTAAAAGAAAAAAAAAGAATTGTTGCACCAATAATTTTTTTATGATTTAAAAAGATTTTAATAGTAATTAATTTCTGCGTACACAGTATTTCATTGCAAAATAATCAGATATATGGTATCATGGTTATTGTGTTTTAATTTTTGCCATGCTTTGTTTTGGTTGTAGGTTGCCCCCACAAGCATTTGTTTGACAAATTGTTCTTACAAATTCTTTTTGCATTCAAATTCTTGTGGAGGTTATTTCTTCTAATGAGACTCTGAGTTGGTCAGGGTGAGTATTACCTATTTTGATTCTGGAAACTTAAAATTATTGCAAAATATATAATGATTGTCATCATAAAGATAAGAAAAACCATAATGTTAAAAAAGATTCCTGCTGGGTTAGAGATATTACTAGTTCTTATACTCCACAAAACTTGCATGCATGGACGCTGCTCAGTGGATACTTAGTAAGAGACAAGGATGCTGAATCTTAATTAGCAACAAATTTAATTCATTGTATAATGACCACATTATAAAAAATCAATGGTCCGATATTTTTAATCATAGTACATGTATCAGGTTTTATGAAATAAAAAAACTCCACCAGAGGAAATTGTGATCAATGTAGATTCCTAATTAAACGGGGAAATTGAAATTTGTTTAACATCGTCCACTGAGGTTGAACCCTCACCGGGCATGACAGAACCATTTTCAGTAACATTACATGCAGGAGACATTTTATGGATGTCTACTTTCTTCTCTCCTTTTTCTTTTTGTGACTGGAAAATTTGCAAAATCTGCATGGGAATTATAGAAAAAACCATTACACTTTCTTTAGCTCACCAAGACGAAGTCGGGGGGAGCTTATGCTATTCCCCCGGCGTCGGCGTGGACCTGGTTAAAGTTTTTGTTGCAGGTCCTGTATCTAAGTTATTACTTGTCCTATCTTCACCAAACTTGCATGGATGATGCATCTGGACCTACTTATGGACTTGAAAGACATGGATGCTGAATCTGGGCCATGAATTTCAGATGCTGGAGGAGGTTAAGATTTTTGAAGCTGGTTAAAGTTTTTGGTGCAGGTGCCCTTTGATAGCTATATCTAAGTTACTACTGATCCCAACTTCACTTAACTTGCATGGGTGGTGCATCTTATGATACTGATGCACCAGACAGGCTTGGATGCTGAATCTGAGCCATAGGTTTTGGATACTGGTGGAGGTTAAGGTTTTCAGAGCTGGTTAAAGTTTTTGGAGCAGTTGCCCTCTGATGATTATATCTTAATTATTACTGTTCCTAACTTCACCAAACTTGCACAGATGGTGAGTCTTATGATACTGATGCACCTGACAGGCTTGAATGCTGAATCTGAGCCATAGGTCTCGGATGCTGGAGGAGGTTAAGGTTTTTGGAGCTGGTTAAAGTTTTTGGAGCAGGTGCCCTCTGATTATTATATCTTAGTTATTACTGGTCCTAGCTTCACCAAACTTGCATGTATGGTGAGTCTTATGATACTAATGCACCTGACAGGCATGAATGCTGAATCTGAGCCATAGGTTTGGGATGCTGGAGGTTTAGTTTTTAGCTCACCTGAGCTGAAAGCTCAAGTGAGCTTTTCTGATCCAGCGTTTGTCCAGCGTCTGTCTATCTGTCTGTCTGTCTATCCGTCCGTCTTTAAACTTTTAACATTTTCGACTTCTTCTCCAGAACCACTGGGCCAATTTCAACCAAACTTAAGACAAAGCATCCTTACGTAAAGGGGATTCAAGTTTGTTAAAATGAAGGGCCATGCCCTTTATCAAAGGGAGATAATTAAGATTTATTAATTAAAAATTTGTTGGTATCTTTAAAAAATCTTCTCAAAAAGCAATCGGCCAGAAAAGCTGTTATTTGTACGGAAGCATCCTAAGGTAGTGTAGATTCAAGTTTGTTCAAATCATGATCTTTAGGGGTATGGTGGGGCCACAATGGGGCCATAATAAAATTACTGTTTGTTTGTAATTGCTGCCCGCCTCATCTAAATACCCCCCGCTGAAAAAATTATATTTGGTAAAATATAAAGAACTTCTTTTTTATTGTTTTGTTTCATTGTACCATGTTTACAGGTTAATTAATAGTTCATTCGTCATTTTTTTTTTAAATCGGGTTCGACCTCCTCATAAAATTCAACAACACGCTGGATCAATAAAACGTTTTCTTTGAAGTATATTTATAATATGGGCAGGTCTATTCGCCAGAATGGCGATATAATAATCGTAGTGAAATGTATAAAGGTCAATAACTTGTGTTATGTATAAGCTATCGCCATTCGGTTTTTGGTTTTTTCATCTATGGATATCGAAATATATTAAATCATTTTTGATAATTCAATGTTTAATTGCAAAACCTTTGCCAGAATGAGCTATGGTCGTAAAAATCAGGTGCCGGAATGAGGTAAACATCTTTATAAAACACTTAATATTTCAAAAAGCGTTTAACATTTTTTCATTCGGACAAAATTCATGTTTTTATCATTACGACCATATCTTTGAAATATGTAAAAATTGAACTCACATGTTTTGATTTGATACCTTTGCCGGAATTAAATTTTTTCGTTAAAAAAGAATGCCGTAATTGTGCAGTCTTCCTACATAATCACCCATATCATTAATACCATTGAATATATTTTTATTCGGTAAAGATTTTTTTTCACTGAATTTGTTATTTTTTAGCACCCTTTTGTATGTGTTTTTCTCGTTTGATATGAACAAAGAAAAGAAATAAACATTTTCACTGTTTTCTATTGAGATTTTTATTTGTCATCAATTTTAAAATAAATTTCCAATTTGGAAAAAAAAAAATAACCTCCCTCCCTCCTGGGTCTAAAACCCCCAAGGCGGCAATTCCAAACAAACTTTTTTTCAGGATGACCTAGGGGGGTTGAATTTTTACATAGAAATATATAAAGAAAAATCTTTAAAAATATTCTTCTCAAAAATTAATCGTCCAGAAAAGCTGTAACTTGTGTGGGAGCATGCTCAGGCAGTGTAGATTCAAGTTTCTTCAAACCATGATCCCTGGGGGTACTGTGGGGCCACAATTGGGGGTCAAATTTTTACATAGGAATATAGAGAGAGAAATCTTTAAAAATCTTCTTCTCAAAAACCAATTGGCCAGAAAAGCTGTAACTTGTGGTGAAGCATCCTCAGGTATTGTAGATTCAAGTTTATTCAAATCATGTTCCCCGGGGATAGGGAGGGGCCACCATTGGGGGACAAATTTTTACATAGGAATATATAGAGTAAAATCTTTAAAAATCTTCTTCTCAAAAACCAATCGGCCAGAAAAGCTTTAACTTGTATGAAAGCACCCTCAGATAGTGTACATTCAAGATTCTTCAAATCATGATTCCCGGGGGTATGGTGGGGCCACCGCAGGGGTTGATTTTTTACATAGGAATATATAGAGAAAAAACTTTAAAAATCTTCTATTCAAAAACCAATTGGCCAGAAAAGCTGTAAATTGTGTGAAAGCACCCTTGGGTAGTATGGATTTAAGTTTGTTCAAGCCATGTTCCCCGGGGATAGGGTGGAGCAACCATGGGGGGACGAATTTTTACATAGGAATATATAGAGAAAAATCTTTAAAAATCTTCTTCTCAAAAACCAATTGGCCAGAAAAGCTTTAACTTGTGTGAAAGCACCCTCAGGTAGTGTAGATTTTAGTTTGTTCAAACCATGATCCCCGGTGGTAAGATGGGGTCACCATGGGGGGACGAATTTTTACATTGGAATGTAAAGAGAAATATCTTCTTAAGTAGAAAAGCTTTTACTTGATTGGAAGCATCTTCAGGTAGTGTAATATATATAGATAAAAAATCTTTAAAAATCAAATAAAAAAGGATGAGACTATAATTGGGGGTGAGGAGGTCAAATTTTTACATAGAAAATAAATTTGATCATTCTCAAAAATATATAGTATATAGTATTACTAATATGCAAGGATATTGTCATTTGTTGATTCTCAGTTGTTTAGACTGTGGCCCTGGATAATTCTTGGGCCACACAAGGGGTTCAAAGTTTTGATGTTGGTTTATTATTTATATGAACAGTTGTTTAAGATCTTTTTGAGAATGGCAATGCTCAATATGTGATTATAACTATGAAATCATCCAGTTACAAAAGGGGCTCAACATAATAGTATCTGGAGAAAATTTTGAAATTTTTTTAATACAGAATCTATTTTTACTCATTCATTGTCACGATATTTTGGATATGACTTCATAAAGCTGTTTTTATTAAGTCTAGTACTGTTACTCAGGTGAGCGATGGGGCCCATGGGCCTCTTGTTTGGAACAGGTTACATGTTTCATAGATAATAGTACTATTTTAAACTTTCGTAATTGATCTAACTATAATATAAATGAATCGCAGAGGTAGCTTCATATTCAGAGCCTGATCTCTATTATCAAGGATGCTAAAAAAAATCTCCTACCTCACTCAAACCTGCTTGATAGATGTGTTTGTTGTTAAATGATATAACATGATTCCTATGATATAGTATTGTATGATATGATACACTACTGTTTTATATGATACAATATTATATCATATTATATATTGTAAAAAATTAAATGATACGATATGATATTGTATCAATTTTTTGTACATTATGATATGATATTGTATCATGATATTGTTATGTATAGTATTGTATATTATGATACAATATTGTATAATATCATATTGTATAATTATTTTATCACATGATCTTGTTTTATATGATATTGCAATATATATAATATCGTATCATATGATATAATATTGTATGATATGATATTGGTTTATATAATATATTATTATATCACATGAAATTGTATTATATGATATTGTAATATATAATATTGTATCATACGATGCAATATTGTATAATATGATATTGTATTATATAATATATTACTATATCACATGATATTGTATCATATGATATGATACAATGTTGTATCAAATTATATTGTATCATGATACAACATCATATTATGTATCAAATATTATACAATATGATAATCATACAATACAATATCATACTATATTATACAATATGGTATCATATGTTACAATACTGTGATGTATTATGTTATATGATACTGTATCATATAATTCTATATTGTATCATATATAAGATTATGATATTGCATTATGTGATCAAATACAATAATGTATAACATGATAAAATGTCATATCATATGTTACAATATCATATTGCATCATTATTTATTACAGTATTATATTGTATTATATGATATATAGTAAGAATCTTAGGATGCATTATCGTATTTTATATTATTGTATTGATAAACATTGTATCTTATAATACTGTTTGAAATGAACGTATGAATATCATGCAATTTTTTAACATGTGATATACAATATTGGGTCAAAATAGTATCCTTGAATATCCAAGATCATTAACTACGATTTTCATATAATACGATAAAGGTGGTCTCATACAGGTGATGCCTCGTCTCGGTGAGCTTTGTAATCTGTGATTACCTATGTTTACTATGACTCATCCTCTGGTTTCAATCCTATCATCAGCAAGTTACCTCGAGGTCTACAAGAGAAGTGGGTGTTTCCAAGCGTCCAAGCATAAGAGATACTATTGTGTCCCATTTCGGTCATTCAGCTTTATTGTGATCCGAGAACTCGGCATTGTGAAAAATGATCCAGCTTTCCAAACTGAAGGATCTCTGGCATCAACAACAGAGAAAAGAACTAACAAAACAAAACCAACTTTTTCTGTTCACAGTCGAAAAATTGAACTAACAACAAATGATGGAAATCAAACAAGAACGAACAAAGATGTCCTATTCACAAGGCCAACCATTCGTCAAATAATTGTAGATTCTTCCGAGCTTAACCTTTACAAGAGAGGAAAGATCTCCTACAAGAAATGGATTTCTGTTATAAATGCTGTGAATCCAAACATTTATCGAGAAATTGTACAGCAACCATAAAATGTGAACTTAATGTGGAAGCTCTCATCATCCTACAGCTATGCATATTGATCAGAGAAATTCTGAACCTAAAGTTAGATGGGATAAAGTCATGCAAACAATAACCCTGGATTCGCTGAGGGCGGGGAAAAAACTGTTCGTGTATATCCTTCGGGCAATTGTGAGCACGCTATCAAGGTGTACGCAGTCATAGACAAACAGAGCAATCGAACACTCGTTAGATCCCAATTATTTGACTTTTTCAATATTCATGCAGAGTGAATCAGCGTTTTCATGCAGCGGACAATCTACTTGTAGCGGAAGAAGAGTCAATGGATTAGTAGTAAAAGCCCTTGATGGAAGCTGTCAATTTAACCTCCCAACATTCATCGAATGTGATGAAATTCCTGACAACAGAGGTGAGATACCAACCCCAGAGGTAGCAGATAAATATATCCATCTACAGGACTTCGCCGATCACCTAATGCCACTAGATTCAGGAATCAACATTCTTCTTTTGATTGGACGTGACCTTGGTGATGCACATCATGTACTTGAGCAACACATTGGACCCCCTATCGCTCCATACGCTCAGAAACTTCATCTTGGATGCGTTATTGTAGGAGAAGTCTTGGAAGAACTCACAGACAAGATGTTGTAGTGGCAAACAAAGTTGCAGTTATGTCTGATGGAAGAACTACATGTACCTTATCTACCCCTTGTCCAAACAATATCATTGTCAAGGAGAACCTACCGAAATAGATACAGTGTGATGCAGTATTCAAACATCCAAAACGAAATGAACCAATCGGACAAAACATTTTCCAGACATCTCATGACGATAACAAGCCAGGACTCTCTGTGGAAGATAATGATTTTCTAGCTATTATGGATAAGGAGTTTTGTTCGTGACAAAAGCGGACAGTGGGTTGCACCATTATCGATCCGAGAACCGTGACGCAAACTTCCAGAAAATAGACAACAAGCACTAAGAAGAGCCATCATTTTAGACGCTAACCTTAGAAAGAACCCAGTCAAGTGTGAACATGCAGTAACTTTTATGAAGCGCATTCTGGATGCAGAACATGCAGAACTAGCACCACCACTAAAGGAAGATGAAGAGTTCTGGTTCTTACCAATCTTCAGCATATACCATCCGAAGAAACTTGAACAAGTCAGAATGGTGTTCGACTCCTCAGCTCAGTGTAATGGGGTGTCATTGAACGTGTTACTATTTGGCCCTGACCTGACGAATAGTCTACTTGGTGTTTTGATGCGGTTCAGACTTGATAACATTGGAGTTATGGCCGATATTCAGCAAATGTTTCACTGCTTTAAAGTGTGAGAAGATCACAGTGATATAAAGCTGTGTGACTTGCAGAAAGATGAGGAGAAAACCAAAGCATTAATTCATGGCTGACTTATCTGAAGATCGATTAACGCCTGGACCTCTGTTCTCAAGTGTTGGAGTGGATACCTTCGAACCCTGGGAAGTTTTGCACTTCGAACTAGAGGAGAACTGGCTCGTGCAAAACACTGGGCTGTAATGATTTCATGTCTCTCGTCGCAAGCTGTTCACGTTGAAGTCGTCGAAGAGATGAGTTCCTCATCCTTCATTGATGCACTTTGGAGCATTGGCGCTATACATGAAAGCAGTGTTAAAGAGTTTGGATCAGATTGCGGCACAAATTTTGTGGGCTCAACAGAAAGCCTTGGAATCAACGCTATAAACGTGGAAGATGGACCTGTCAAAAAGTTTCTTCTCGACAACAGAACAGCATGAATCTTCAACCCTCCACACTCATCCCACATGCGTGGTGCTTAGGAGAGGATGATAGACCTTACAAGACAGCTCCTAGATGCACTGTTGATTATGGACACAGCGAAGAAGTTGACACACGAAACCCTTGTTACATTCTTAGCAGAAGCAAGTGCTATAAACTCCAGACCATTAGTACCTGGGTTTCAACTGACCCAGAGTACCCATTCAAACACATTAATAAAGGTGCTTTGTTTTTTGTACAGTGTATCATAGTGGTAAAATACTGAAACAAAAACAAAATATGAATTACTCATTCTCTCTAAAAATAATGGAATACTGTTACTATTATAATCGATCATTATATTGAAAGAAACATATGGTTGTAAAAAATTTCCATGGAAACTCATTTGTGTTAAAATTTTATAATTTGGACATTATATTTGATTTGAACCTTTTTATCTTTAGATTATTACTAAATTTCATAATAAGTATTTGTTGCTTTTATGTACAATTTTTTTTAACATTTATTTTACATTTATGTTTAAATAGTGATATACATACAATTTTAAAAATTACTGTTAAATTTATTAATGACTGCTTTGAACACTGATGTCAATTATTGTAAGGAAATGTTAAACATATATATATATATATATATATATATATATATATATATATATATATATATATATATATATATATATATATATATTTTACCACTATGATACAATAAACATCATCAGGCACCTTTATTGCGTTTGGCTATACTATCTGCAAGCCAAGGCAGAATACACGAGAGAGCTAGAGGGAAATGGAAAGCCACCTTACTCACCCTTGGGAAAGAGGTGTAGCGCCTTTTCCCATTATTTCGCCTACACCCGTGATTGAACGTGTTTGAACGGAAAATACCTGTTACTAAAAATAGATATATTATATTAGAGGTGTGCTCATACTCAGAATTAAACAAGAGATTTTAAAAAAAATCCATCAGATTAGATACATGTAATTTAAATCGCTTTTCTTCTCATTCTTAAAGTGAAAAGAAAAAATATTTACTATAGCTGCTTGATTGAATCGATCCAGTGATCGCAAAATCAAAATGACCTACGCGTTTCCACTGGGCCACGCATATAACACTTTAATAGGATGTCTTTCCAATATGTATGGCTATATACATATATATATATATGGTGATGTATTAGAAAATATATAAGTCACTAATTGAAATATTTGTCTAATTTTAAGTACGAAGATCACGTTAAACCCAAATCAATTCAGTGTAAACGTTTACTACAATACCTATATAACATAATTTTAATCAGATTTCTTTGGTTTGAAATGGTTCAAATAATCATATATCCAACTTTTTATTGCGTGCTAACAATTTTCCTATACATTCCTTACAAAACCTGAAGATTTTAATGATGTCGTGTAAGATAATTAAGTTCCCTTTAAGATGGCAATTGTCTAATTTGCGTTTCTTTGAATATATTTTAACTAAAAATTGTATAATACTGAAAATAGCTGATGTTTGCAAAAGCGCTATAGTGTAGGCCAAATAATAGGAAAAAGGCGCTTTTCCTCTTTATGTAAGTCATGTCATTAATTCAAGTTTGGTTTGTCGAACTAAGGTATAGCCGTAAAACGGCTTCTGATGTTAAGAAAACGCCCTCTAAATGTCTTTTTCTTGACTAAATAATGGCTTATAGCTTAAAAAATCGTACCTAAAAATTTAAGGTATATCTGATGGTTAATATTGTTGGCCATCCACTTGAATTCCACTCTGCACTTTGGTAATATGAATTAAGAATATCAGATCATAAGCAGGATCTAGATTATAAAGACTTATAATATTTGAAATGCCGCCTACGACGTTTTTTTTTTTAATCTTAAGCGTAAACTTTCAAGAGGGGCTATTAATTAGTTTCAGTCGGGCTCGAGGTTCCATATCATCCTCATGGCGGAAAACTCAAGAATTAGGTATTGTTGTTCCCTCGAATTCGGGATCTTAATGGAAGAAGAGACATATCAATGCAGGTAACCGTGTGCAAAATCAACATATTGCTGGTGATGTACTTTTGTTCTTTTCATTTTGACGAAAATTCATCATTTTATAGTGCAATCGTAATTACTCTGCCATTTCCGCTGGCGAAAAATAACCTCGTAAGCAGACGGTGTAAGAATCGGCGATTTACCGCACTATTTCAAGTCACATGACAGTAAAGATGGCGGCGTCATCCTATCCGCTGTGTGTCTGCTGTGGGACGGCAAAAAGTAAATATTACAGTTTTTCTAGCAAGAAATGTGCTTTGTTTCAAATAGAAAATACCATTAAATTCTTCGTCAGTTCCGACATTGATTTAACTAGAATTAAAAGTAAGAATATCTGCGACAATTGCGTAAAAACAGTCTCCCAAATATCAACAATATGAGAAAATGTTATAAAGGCCTGCAAAACACAAACAAGTGATACTGTGACAACGATATCAACGACAACAACCCCCGTAGACAGAGGTAAACGATCTGCTAAGACACCACCCTCACAGTTACGGTCAGGCCAGACCAAGAAGAGGAGTTCTGTGGTAGATCAGCTGATGAAGTAAGTCTTGGTAAAGATGCATTGCAAGAAATGATCATGGACTTTATAATTTGCAATATTTCCCATGTAATGATGTCAGTAAATAAAATGTAAAAAGTTTAAATATGTAAATTGTTTTCAATTTTTGAAAAATGCAGGCTGTTTCAATGTTGAGCCCACCAACTTTTATTCAGTAACATATTCTCACCCGCAATATAGGTCAGTTGAAAAGCTAAAGGTTTCAACAAATGATGAGGAGTCAACTTCAGCCAAGGAGGAGTCGAGTTCCACCAAGGCATGTCGTAAACTGTATCAACAAACCATTCCTATACTCCTAAGGATTTACAGAATGTGTCAGAGAAAGTTTCTGACATACTGGATGACAAACTTCATGCGAAAATTACAAATCCAGTAAATGGAAGGTATGTGATTTTTGATTGAAATTTGCAAGTTTCCAAGCTTAGTTTCATGTATCTTGACATTATCTGTGCAGATCATTAGAAAAATAGCTCAGGTCATTCCCCTGCCCTCAACCACCCCCTTTTAGAAAAGCAAAAGTGTCCCCATCCCTTGAAATACTTTAAATCTAATGAATGCCATATGTGTATTTAAACGGAGATTTGCACGGGTAAAGTCAAGATATTTTGCATTTATAATATGTATTCATTGTTATGTTATTTTTTATTGTTTGTTATTCGAAAGTTTCTGTTTTTTTATACGAAGTTCAATGCTGTTACATGACAGTGGTATATCAGATCAAATGAATATTTAAATTGTTTTTGTCTCTTCATTAGAATAAATCTAATTTCAACATCAGCTATGCTCTATATACCACTGTTAAGATTAGTTTAGTTTGCATGTGTTATTTATTTTTCAGCAGTTTCAATTTCAACAACAGATCACAAAAAGAGGAAATGGTATAGCGTCCATAGCACATGAGTGAGGATGGCAAAATATCTGTACATTCACACATATGAAGGAAATCCATTGCAGTGTGTATGAGAAAATATTTTATGCATGTTGTTTCTTTATATATTGTTTTGCAATGGGTAATATGGCATGTTGTCAACAAATTAGTTGAGAACATCCAGGTTCAAATCCTGGAAACCCAAAATTTTAAATGTTTTCAGATGTATACCATGATTTAAATTTTTAGTTAAAAAAAATCAATTTAATTTTTTTCATCAAAGTAAATTATAGTTAACTACTGAGTAAAATTTTTGTAAACTACCTGCAATCTACATGAAATTAACCATAATCTGTTTGCTGATCAATTCTCAGGATTTTCAAACATTAAAAAAGAATTTGACATTTGTCCTATATATATTTTTTCAGTGAATACAGCCAAAGCATTAACAAAGAGCTGAGCAAATTAATATGTGGAAGAAAAAGCATCCTTCTGAAAAAAGGTGCAGATATTCTATAAGAATGCAATCTATTCTCAGCATGTGTGATAGAGATGCAAGAATGCTGTCCTCTCCTTCTTGAGGTCCTTTCCACTTCTCTAGAGACGATGGATGCACCAGAGAAAAAGATTGCAACATTGGCGACTATTTATGGCATGTTGATTCATAGCAGAGACCCTCTAGTCTCTGGAATTCAGAGAATGTATTCAACATTAGCAATTCGGTATCATGCAGATAATAAGGTACTGAATAAAACTCGATAAATTCTGTGTATTATGTATGCATGTTTTTTTAACTGTTTATTACCAAAATTAAAAATTTTAAAGTTACTCAATAAAACTTGATAAAAACTGTATATTATGTTTTTTTTAAACTGGTTATTTCTAAAATTGAAATTGATTTAACTTTGATATTTTTAGCTCTTGCAGAGACTCAATAAAGTCCACATCACAATGTCTGATTCGTCAAAGAGGAATTTGATAAAGGAGCTCGGAGGAGCTCTTGAGGAGAATTTAGTGAAAGATATTTGCCGGGGCGAAAGTGGAAAGTTTAATGGGGACAATCTGGATATTAGGGTCAATACCAATGACATAAGAATGTCCAACAAAGACAAACACTATCATTTTTTTGCCTCAAATTTTGTAATAGACAGGATATCCCCAGTACTTTCTAACAATACAGAAAGGCCACCTGTGTTTGAAGATGTCAGTAGATTCATTCCCAGTGAACCTGAAGTTGAAATTTACAAAGACAGTTTGAAAGTCCTCTTAGGAAGAATTATGGTAGAATACATCCCAGGATTCCAATGGCTTTCCAAGGTAGTACCAGGCCATATTCCGCATATATACAAAGAGGAAATGGCAAAGCCTTCAAAAATTCACTCCTTGCCGCTATCATTAAACAATGAGTGTTCATATGAAGGCTGTCTACATATACTTCAGGAATATACTGAATGGATTAACAAGTGGTACAGAAAAGCAGGCAGAGGTATACAGAGCGCTTTTTAATTTGTTTCAATTGAATAGAAAAAGTATTTATGATTTGGTTTCACATGTAATTTTG
Source organism: Magallana nippona (assembly GCA_033439105.1). NCBI lineage: Eukaryota > Metazoa > Mollusca > Bivalvia > Ostreida > Ostreidae > Magallana > Magallana nippona. The sequence goes on along the minus strand of JASWDR010000372.1, from coordinate 22,412 downwards.
ATGATGATTTTAAAATAATACCTTTTAAAATGTACTTTTGACATAATAATTGTGAGAAAAAGGATATATATGAAAAAAAATTGTTATATTTTTCCCTCTTAGCAAATGAATTAGAAAGACTCCAAGTCCCAGTAGGTGGGGACCAGTTAACAAGGGTTAGATTCCAAGGTGCTAAAGCCTTGTGAGATGGCTGTCATACAGTACAGGAGAGGTTTGATCAACTCAATCCCATCATAATAGAACTGTTTCACACATTGCAAGATTTTATAGAGGTATTTTCATAATTCATAAATCAGATTTTCAACAACAACAAAAAGAAAGAAAAGAAAGTTGTACAGTTTGAAATTGAAATTATCTGCATACCATCAAATTATGTTAATAAAGATATTTGATCCTTTCACAGAAAATGTGCAAGAAGTTCTTGAAGTTAAATCAAGGAAGAGATGTAGGGACCCTGTCTCACCTTAAAATAGAAATTCAGAGGTCCAATGTGAATGGAAATGTAAAGAGTAGATTTAAGGTAATTTATTCATAAATGTTTAGTTCATAGTGCATATTAGATGACAAAAGGCTTTTATTTCAGTTTCATAAGTATCATGAAATGGCATAAAACAATTTTGCTTTTAAAATAGGCACATGAAGATTTTATTATCTCTGTCGGCCATTCCTACTTCTTGAGTTACATAATGGAGAAGTTTCACATGACCAGCTTGTCTGATAAACCTGTGCACCATGCTATTCCGGAAAATGTGAACAATCTTCACAGGACTAGAAAACAGGACATTTTCCAAAGTCTGCTTGGTGAAATTTTAAAAGACCTGTACATTCCTTTTAAATCTCAGGTTGGTATTAATGTTAGTGTTTCTTGTGTTTCAGAAGGACAATATGCTTGTTAAAAAGTAATTGAAACCTATAAGGGTATGAAAATCACTCATTCTAAAATGACATAATACATGTATATCAATTATTTTATGACAAAATTTTTGAAGAGAATCTTTATTTAATTTTTTTCTAGGAACCTAACCATATCAACATATCAGTACAGATTGGAGAACAGACTTTCACTGTACAATCAAAAGTTGATGAACAGATAGTCACAATTCCCATCTCAATAAATGGAAATCTTTTTCATGTTAAAATTTCCTTAACAAAAGGGAGGGATGCAGAGTTAGTGTTAATCATGTGGAAATGTTCGTCAGATATCGAGATCAAGACCATGGGCACAAAGATGATCTTTATAAATATGTCATTAATTACCTCCAATGGTATTTTGTTATTCTACAACTTCAAGACACAATTCATGAGGGTGATATTACAAGAACAAATATCATTTTGAAAACAATGATCCCATTTTTTTATTCCCACTCTGCATTGTCAAAATATTTCACTGAGTGCATTGACTACATTCTCAAAACAGAAATAACTCTACCCCCAGATGTTGCTTTTCGTGTCCGTGCAGCATCATTTGTCAATGTTCATGGTGGTGAGGGAAAAAATAAGGCTGCAGACATGCACAAAGAAAATGAGGTGAAACTACTGAAGGACTTGATAAGAGGTTTAGGGGCAAACAAGACTGAAAATTCAATAGTTGCAATTTCCAAAGCAGCCCCAGTGATACAACAGATTGTCCAAAATTATGACAATATGCTATCGATTAAAAAAATTAATACCAAGCATAAAAAGAGATCATCTGAGGAAGATATTCAGGCTATGATAAGAGTTTTGAAGAAAACCTGCCCCTGGGTTCCTGAACAGCGATCTCTAAATTCCTTTATAGGTTTTGAGAAATCGCCCTTCTCCTTTGATGTTCATCTATTCCAAGTAGCAGTGAAAGACACTGTAAAGAGACTGCTTAGAGATATTCCAATTCCACCTGAAGATGATGATCATGATGAAGAAGAAGACAGTGATCAGTCTGATGTGATGTCTGCAGATGAAGAAGACTGATTTGGGGTGTGTATTAGGTATGTACTTCTGTAAATTTGTGTTTACCGGTACATGTACCATACTAGCATAAAATACTCATGTAATTTTTACCCTACCTTGCCAACAAGTTCACTGTAAACTATTAGCCCTGCAATTGCTGCAACAGTCCTCTGCTAGCCCCGTGTATAAGGACTCTTCAAACCCAAAATACTGTAAGATTTGGAGTCTTAGGCATTTTTCAGAATTTTTGCAGTATTGAATTATTTCCTCACTTAGACCTTTTCTGTTTTTTGCAATGTCATTATTGTTAAAATATAATAATGCAATACACTTGTCTCCAGTTCTGCCGGCTCTTCCGATTTCTTGGAGATATTTCTCAATTGTTGTAGGAGGTCTACAGTGTATTATTCTTGTAATACATCTGGCATCTAAGCCCATCCCAAGTGCAACCGTAGCAAACACTAAACGTAATGTGGGGTTCTCCTTCTTCAGCTCGGTTATGACATGGGTTTTCATAGCCTCCGTGTAGTCTTTATGGAATTGAGCAAATATTTTGTTTTCTGGTACATGTTCACCTTTATCCTTTATATTGATTATCTTTCAATTCTGATTTTACATATTGGTAAAAGTAACCTAAAGATTCCAGGTTTTCAACATAAACTATAGTCACAGGGAAATGTTCCTTTTTTTCCTTCAGTTCTTTACACAGTGGTTCAATGATTGTGTCTAATTTTTTCACTTTGTCATTATTAGGTGGGCGCATAATCTTTTCAAGGAAAATATTTGGTCTGTCTGGGTTAGCTTTAATAACTACCAGATTTATATGTTGGAGCACTTTGCCAAGATTTTCTATTGAAGACTCTGTAGCTGTTGCAGTAAGAGAAAGGTGCGCCGCATTTGGAAATAAACAAGTGAGTTCTCCGAGTTTTTTGAACTTTGGTCTAAATTCTTCTCCCCTGTAAAATATATCTTCAATTTTGAAAGTTCCAGACGTGTGTATATTTATAAAGAGACAGGTTTTACCACTTAACATGCAATGTGTGACTTGAATGGGAGGATTATATTCATGACTTTATGTTGCACATTACTTTATACATGTATTTCCAATGATGATTATGCTTATTTTCATTGCTTACCATTCCTCGATCATGTGAACCTCGTCAATCGTTACACAACACACAGATTCCTGATAAATTTGTGACCTAAGAATCCTACCAATCCTTTTGGTAAAAATAGCCTCTGGATGACTACAAGATCTCAACATCATCATCTATGATACACTGCATATCTTTTGTAACCAGCTTAAAAACAACATTATTTAAAGCATTTTATGAGTGTTAATGGTTAGTTTAATATAAACATTTAGTTATGTGGTCCACCATGATCCAAATTTAAGTGCAATCTCATTAATTTAAAGAAAATTGCACGTAAATGATCCTGGTGTTTTCTTCAGTTTAAAGTATTAAACAACAACCAAGTTAGTATCTGACAGGTAAAATATTAGACTTTGTGTGTTTAGAATTAGTAAAATAAAATATGTTAGGTACATATGTTAGGTACCGTAGATAAATCATTGCATATGTACACTTATATAAAAGGATTATCAGACAAAATGCTTGATGTAATGTAGGACCTTTTTCATTCAATTTTCTTCATTCAAGAACAGAAGAAGAATATTATGATGCATGTACTGTTTACTTTGGTTATAAATAACGCAGGATATAAGACGCTTTATCTTCTCTAGCATAATATATATATATAAACAAGAATCTGGGAATTATTATTTATCAATATTCAATTGATTTGAATGTAACCTGTACCTTTGACGCAGATTGTTCTTTGTCAGCGGAACGACAGCCAGTCCCTTCAAAGTTAAGACATGCCGCTTTTATCCCCTTGTGCATCAGAAAGGACACCTGTTCTACAATTATGGATGTTAATGGGGCGATGACTATCACAATGCCGGCTTTTTTCCTTCCACCCTGCAAAAACCATGGCAGAAGCTGATATATGATACTTTTCCCGTATCCAGTAGGCAAAACACTAATACAATCTTGTTTCCTCCATAAATAATTCAGTGTCTTCAACTGTTTATCCTTCAGAGAAAACTGGAGTCCCAATTTCGCCCGAGCAAATTCGAGTCTCGCCTCCATGTTATTGGAACTATATGTGGATATACTTCCGGCGAACGATTTAAGAAGAATTTTCTCTGTCTGCTTACGAGGTTATTTTTCGCCAGCGGAAATGGCCGAGTAGTTACGATTGTTTATAGTGGTTAGTGAACCGGTATTATTTGCCTTTGAAGTTTCACTTTATTATTATAGTGATTAAAGATAAATTAGGTCTCTATTGAACCGTAAGGCAGACGAGGAAATGTACACAAACATATCTAATCTTTATGATAGATACCCAAAAACTTTCATAATGCCATGATAACAGAGTCCACCTTCTTGATAAAATGTTATATCGTTAAAGTGACAGATGTTCCACGAACCGATCGAGTTAAAGGATTGAATTCGTCCCTTGTATACGCTTTGTAACAAATGAAACAAAATACTGCATTGTATCATATCTTAGATTTAATATGATTGTGTCAAATATCTACATTGTTGCTCTTTCATAATTTACCACATTCCAAAGTTTAACACTAAGGCACGTCCGACCGACTGAGACTACTAAAGTCCTGTCGAGGTAAAATGTCTGTGTACTAGCCCGACTGGTTGTGGGGAAAAAAAAATATTTTCTATAATAAAGGTAAAATAATTCATATAGAATAAAGAATTTTTTTTTTAAAAAGTGTGAAATATCACTTGTGGCACATACATGTATTATGCCCAGTACAAACCGCAGGACGCATGCAAGCATTATTTTTAACAACGGACTGAACAGTCTTGTCGGAATCGCATTTTACGACATCCGTAAATTGAATAGAAATAAAAGCACTTTTTCCTAATAGACATAAATTCCACAAATTACCGTAATTTGACTACAACCCAACTACCTAGGGGGTGACCTGGGCGAAATACTTTCTTTTTGATCGGTAACTTCGCCGGAATTTCGTCCGAAAGAAAAGTAGAAGTCATCCTGTATTCTGAGATCACAACCCAAAAGGCAATAAAATGATAATAATCTAATTCTAAAGATGTTTTCAGAGCCTCAGTTAACTCCTGTTAACTCGAGTCTGTCTTATCATTAGGTGTTATAAATACGGGTGATGCAACCACATGCTGTGCAAACAAAAATTAAAAAAAAATTTCCCTCCCTCCCTCCTGGGTCTAGAAACCTCCAGGCCACAATTCGAAACAAACATTTTTTTTAAGGATGGCCCAATAGTCTACTCCAGACATTTTTGTTTTCTTTATACAAAGTGACAATAGTTTCTTGTGGTACAAATGTATCATGCATGGAAACATTATTTATAAATGAAAGGAATTCTTTTTATTTGAATTTTTAAAAACTCTGATTCATTTTTATAAGGTTCTTGTAACAGCATCAAAAATTTGTGTTTTTGACAAGTACATGTATTAAAGATGTTTGTTCCTTAGTGGCTTCGGTGAGCACCCTTCAGGACATCAAAGTCCCGGATAACAGTGGGGGATACACTTTCACAGAAGGCGGAGTCACAAACAGATTTATATACTGGTTAGTATGTATTTAAGAGCCTGCAAGCTTGAATTCCACAAAATGCTACGCCATTTTTTGATAAAGAACGATCTTAAATGAAAATTCTGAAGAAAAAAAACACTATAGAAGTGAACAAAACACTGAAGGATGTGTTTCACATACAATATCTGTTATTTCCAAACCTCTGAATTTATTTATTGTTTCAATGAATAGGAGGACAACTAGCAACATCTTGGAGCTGGTGGAGGAGAGTCTGGACAACTTGTTTGGGTCACAGATTCGAATCCACTTCCACGACACTCGGATTATTGGGGGAATTTCCATTCATGAATCGCATAGAAATGTGATTGTATTGGTTGTCACGGCAATCAGTGTACATCGTTTGATGTTTCCTCACCCAAGTAAACTGATAAAAAATGTAAGCAAAAATTGACATTAAACCTAGTGTTAATTTGATGTCTGCACATCTGCATTTCCATAATATGTTTGAATTACATTATAATGTTTATACTATTATATTTATACTTTTAAGAATCTTTTCAGTTCATTTAACAAAAAATTATGGGATGGGCAGGGTTAACAGTGCAATGTCTTTAGGCTTGAATTTAATTCTACTCTGTGTTGCTCAATAATTTATGTTTGAACTACAGTCTAACAGTATTTTTAAAATGCTGCTAAGATTTACTTATTTTTTCAACATTTTAGACTTTAAATGCACAAATATTCACAACATTAAAAAATAAATGAGATTGAAAGGTAGAATCTTCTAGAGTTAAGTAAAACTAAATGAAGTTTGTAAAAAGGATAATGCATAAAAAATTTAAACAGTCGGTTTTCCAATGAATTTGTATAAATGAACAGCAGTAAAAAATTACCAGTTCAATAATTGAAATCATTTTGAAATGTGTAAAATGTACATGCATTTAAGCATTCAATGCTTATTTTTGGATGTTGATGGTCCTATAACACACCAAGGCGGTGCAGACAAATTATCATACCGCGCTAACCACACCAAGGCGGTGCAGACAAATTGAATACCGTGCATTAGCGCGGTATGATAATTTGTCTGCACCGCCTTGGTGTGTTATAGGACCGATGACATCCAAAAATAAGCATTCAGTGCTTATACAGTAAAACACGCTTATAACAAACTGCCAGGGACCAGGGACCAACCTAGAGCAAAATTTTAGGGTGACTTCACTTCTCCCTAACAGAAAAGTAGGGAGAAGTTTGAGAAATCAGGGAGACTTCCATTACTTGACAACGGCTTAATGCTAATGATGATATACACAGATTCAAACTTTAATAATTTAAATTAGATTAGAAGCAAGTCAATAAAAAATAAAACAACATCTAAAAAATTTAAAAACTTATCCAAGTTATTAGATTTAATTTATTTGATGTATTCATACATTTTATAGATGAAATGTTTTGTAATTGTGTTAACTAAATAACAAATAAAATCAGTCTCTGTATTTCTGTGTACTTTGGAGGTATTAGTCCAACCCTTTGACCTAATTACAACCGTCATGTAGAAGATGTTATTTTTTTAAGATAACTGTAAACAAACGGTTTTATGATTATTTTAGCATTAATTTGTCAGAGTTATTAACTAATTACAAGTTACAAAAGATAAGACAGACTTGAGTTATTAATCACAACAGGGGTTAACTGAGGCTGTGAAAACGTCTTTAGAATTAGTTAATTTTATCATTTTATTGCCTTTGGGGTTAATTTACACGAGTGAACTCAGAATACAGGGCAACTTCAACTTCTCTTTTGGAGGAAATTCAGGCGAAGTTACTGATCAAAAAGCGACTATTTCGCCCAAGTCGCCCCCTAGGTTGGTCCTTGCAGGGACGGTCAATTTTACTTCGTTATAAACGTGATTCGTTATATCTGTTAGCTTCACAATATGTTTAAAACACACGGGGAATGAATATCACTTCACTATAAGCGTCAATTCATTATAAGCGTGTTCGCTATAAGTGTTCGCTTCTGCAACTAAAAATACAGTGCCAGAGACTTTGTAGAGAAAAATCTTTTTTATTAATGAGTAGATAGGATTTAATGATCATTTTTCATAAGTTGAACATTTCATTTAATCTTACAATAATAAATATACTCAGAACACACGATGATGTTTATATTTGTGCTCATGGCGCATGAATAGGCTAAGTGTATTCACAGGAAATTGAACGTCGTATATTTCCAATGCAAACAGCAAACATAAGGGGAAATATACACCAAATGTAAATATAACGGTATGATCCATTTTAATTTTAGAACATTGGATACACCCAGAGCAGTCAATAGTTGCCATCAATCTTCAACTATGCATCAGACTTGGAGAGTCACTGGAGTAAATATTTGTTGAACCATGGTGGGAATTCTTGTCACAGATCCAGGCGGCTGCTTCCTCTCAGATCACGGAGGGCCAGGCCCTGTTTGCTCTCAGTAGCAATGAGGGGAGCGTACTCTTGATCAAAATGCCTCCCCTCAATATTCAAGGTAGTCAGCTATGATATTGAAACAATTTAGACAGCTCATGGTTCAAAAGGCCAACTTTTTATCTAGGACTGTCCTATATTCTTAATTTTAAAACTGTTTATTGGTGAATTTTATTTATCATTTAAGAACTTAAAGGACATATCGCATGTTTTTCAATTTTCGGAATTTTAAAAAAAAATCATTCTATACTCATTAAAAATGAAGTTTATTATCTTTTATACAAGATAATCTGGCTAATTCATTAGTTTAAAAGCAAAGAAATTCAAATATCGTGATATGCATATTTTCTCTCTCGATCTACCCGCCATTATGCGTGACGTCATATGCGACCTCAAGCGAAAAGGTGCCGTTAACCATCTTTGAAATTGAATTAAATTTAAACGACAAACTAATTATTACTTATCAAATTGCCGATAACGGGACATGATGGTGTTTTGTGTCTCGTACAGGTGTTCAAGCCGTCAAAAATGGGGATTTGGACTGTTGTTTTTATTAGTTTCCCATACGAAAGTGTACGGAGTTCATCGGAGGAAAGTAATAAGTGAGGACGCCATTTTGGATACCGCCTTGCTTCATTAGATGTTTTCTCATTGATATTGTTAAACTACACATACATGTATACGTCGGTGTTGTATAAATGATTTCTTCATTTTATGCTCACCTCTGCAGAAAACATAAGTACGGTATGTGAGATTTCTGTAAGTTTTATTGTTGCGAGAGAAGTCAAGGAGTTGTCGATATTGAATGTTTACACGAGAAATAGACAAAGTTTGCTGAGATGCATGTATACATAAACATATTAAAACCGGGATGGGATCTTACAGAAGAAACAATAATTAAGGAAAAAGTTTTTTCTTCCTTAACTATACTTCCCTGCTATATATATTGATACAGTGTAATATGAAATAAAGAACCGTAGAAAGTTGTGACCAGTTACAGTCGAATAAACAAACTTCTCGTGCACCACAGTTTACAACCAATGAACAATCCTTACCAAGTTGTGTTTACCATGTTTTTAACACGTGGATCAATTTGATCGTTATTGCCGAGTTTATCGTCACTTCTTTGGCTATAACATCGTTTTTTAACCGTACTGGTGGCTTAAACATGTACGACATAATAATAAGATTCTTTCAATTTAGTCAACATCGAAAAAAACTTCGTACATGGTGAATAAATTTCTAAGATTTAAAGAAGATAATGCTAATCCTACAATTTGTTTACAATCAGCTGTTCGAAGAAGGTCGCATGTGACGTCACCGTACCACGTGGCTCGCTATCTAATTAACGAGTTTTTATACGATCGGGGCTATGATTTAAATTGATATTATGGCTAATTACCTCTTTTTTAAAGCAAACAAACTGTTAGAAGTAATTAATATATAACAAGGAAGGCAAAAAATGTAAAATGTCCCATACTTTAGAATAATGCAATATGTACTTTAACACAAAATGTGATGGAAGACTGTAATAAAACTACAGTAATCATTGTTTATCACCATGGCTACAATGCAGAAGGACTATATATGATTTGAGCCTAAAACGGCCCCTTAAAATGAACATCATCATTTTACTGTAATTCTTTGTTTTCTTTGTACAGATATACATGTAAAGTTTTTTCATAATTTTCATTTTGATTCAAGTGCCCACAATTTAGAAATATGACATCATAAAGTTAACCTTTTTCAGCCATTTTCGCATTTTTAGCATGAAACGGCTTGTTTTTAAGCAGTTTTTCTTTCGGAAACATTAATATAACAATTTAATGTATTTGAAACACTTTGAAAAATAGCAAATTCTGGGGCACAAATTTGACTCATATCATATATAGTCCTTTATTAACCTAAAATGCATTCTTTGGTGTTTAATGTGGTACAAGGGTACAAGAAGAGAGCATTCTACTGTTTACCAGTACCGGTATCTTAAATGTATTTGCATCTCTCAGAACCTTTTTTTTTTTTAAATCATTTTATATTAAATGAGTTATCCCCTGAGTACAGATAAAGATAATCCTTAAAATCATTAACAGAAATTTCTCCAAGTTTTCAACCTGAAAGCAATGAACACTGAACAGACCAAAATCAATGGGTTTTTCCACTGTGGCATAAAGATTTCAAAAGATTGGTTATAGTGTAGTAAAACTTGTAGTGAGAGATGATCGTTATTTGCAGGTATTGTGCAGCAGTTTGAACCTTCCAAGTCTTCAATGATGCAGAAGTTGTGGACAGGGCTGGTTCCTGCAGCCATGAGGTTAGTCTATTGTGTAAGTCTATAAGTGGGTTATTTTTTCAACTTACCAGGGCTTAATTGATCATAATCTGTTGTGGTCATTGTGAGTTATCACAACCTTTTGCTAGACATCTAAAGAAGTTTTGAGCAACAAGAAAATTAAAGTGGATATTTTTTATTCTAGATATTGTAGATTCCTTATTTTATGCAAGTACTTAATTCTGCAATTCAAAGATTTTACATCAGATCACGAGAATATAAAATCATGAATGCCAAAATTTTTTCAGTTACATTTACCGGTAGTTTACATCTGTTTGAAAAATACAAGGGAGATTTTAAAATCCGCAAGATGTTCTTCTGGCGGATTTACGTGGATTTTAATTCCTCGTGTTTAATTAGGAATCTACAGTAGATCATGGTATTATAATTTAAAAATAAAATGTCATATTAAAAATTGTTTGAGGTGTATCAAGAATACCTGAGCTGATAAACAATGTCAGATTTTTCCCCATATTTGAATAAATCTTAATATGATATTTATTCACAAAAGTGCCATTTTCTCCAATTAAAAAGAGGGAAGAATTTTGCGGAAGAATTTGTAGACTTTTTTCATTCAATTGATTTCAGTTGGTTTTCTTTGATAGTTATGTGTATTATCAAATGAGCATAAAGTGAGAAAAATAAAAACAAGGGACAGAGAAAAAACAGCAATCTTTTCTTAATTTTTTCTTTTTTATGAAACATATTTTCCTTCACAATTGTCAATTTAAATAATTATGTTGATTTTATTCTCCATTTGTAAGGTAAGGTTTGTGGTTACAGGGAGATAACTCACAGATTTTCATTGTGACGTAACACCAACTACCCTTTATTTCAGCTATAACGTCAAAATTTATATGATGTCATAATTGATTTCAGGTTTTTAGCTCAACTGAGCTTTTAAGATCACATTTTGTCTGTCATCCGTCTGTCTGTCTGTCCATGAACTTTTCACATTTTCAATATCTTTTCCAGAAGCACTAGGCCAATTTCAACTAAACTTGGCACAAAGCACCCTTAGGGAAAGGGGATTCAAAGTTGTGAAAATTAAGGACCAGCCCTTTACAAAGGGAGATACATGTAATTAGAAATTATTAAAAAAAATTGAGAAATTTTCAAAAATCTTCTCTACAGAAAGCAGTCAGCCAGAAAAGCTGTAACTTATGTGGAAGCATCATCAGGTAGTGTAGATTCAAGTTTGTTCAAATCATGATCCCCGGGGGTAGGGTGGGGCCACAATGGGGGTTCAAATTTTTACATAGGAATATATAGAGTAAATCTTTAAAAATCTTCTTCTCTAAAACTGATCAGCCAGAAAAGCTTTAACTTATGTGGAAGCATCCTCAGGTAGTGTAGATTCAAGTTTGTTCAAATCATGATCCCCGGGGGTAGAGTGGGCCACAATGAGGGGGGGGGTTGAATTTTTACATAGGAATATATATAGTAAATCTTTAAAAATCTTCTTCTCTGAAACTGATCAGCCAGAAAAGCTGTAACTTGTGTGGAAGCGTCCTCAGGTAGTGTAGATTCAAGTTTGTTCAAATCATGATCCCCAGGGGTAGGGTGGGGCCACAATGGGGGGGGGGGGGGGGGGGATTTTTACATAGGAATATATAGAGTAAATCTTTAAAAATCTTCTTCTCTGAAACTGACTGATCAGCCAAAAAAGCTGTAACTTGTGTGGAAGCATCCTCAGGTATGGAAGATTCAAGTTTGTTCAAATCATGATACTGGGGGTAGGTTGGGGCACAATGGGGGGGGGGTGTTCAAACTTTACATAGGAATATATAGGGAAATATCTTTAAAAATCATTTGCCTAGAAAAGTAAAATTTGTCATAATCTTCAGGACTAGGGTTTGGCCACATTGGGGGGGGGGGGGGGGGGGGGGGGGGGGGGGTTCCAATTTTACAAAGGAAAACATTTAAATTATCCACAAAAACTCAAATGTTATTATATATGGTTTTACTTATATGTGAGCATTTTGAAGTATTGTTGATTCACAAGGGGTTCAAAGTTTGATGTAGGTTTATAATCCATATATGAACCTCGAGGACTGCAATGCTCAATATGTAATATAACTGTAAATCATCCTTATACAAAAGGGGTCAATGATAAACATAAGAATATGCAGTGGAATTTTTTATATACAGGATCTTTTATACGACATTGTTCAGATATTTTGTATATGACTCCATAAAGCTGATTTTATTATGTCTATCATTGCTCAGGTGAGCGATGTGGCCCATGGGCCTCTTGTTGAATGATATAGTCTGATAACTGCAACTTATTATATTCATCTGCTGCCAGACAATTCAATTTAAAACCAATAAAATGAACTAAAAGAAATTAAGATCATTAGGAATAAAAAAAATTATTATGTAGAATCAATCCATAAGATGGAAAAATACAACTTTGCTATCAGTTGTTTTGTAAAATGCAGCCCTGGCTGCTGTGTGTATGTTATTCTAAATAGGCTGTGTGTGAATCAGTTTTCAGTCTAACATCGGTATCCTGGCACTGCTGGAAGAGGAATGCCTGAGGTCGGGGAACCCCACCAACCAGGCATGTCAGAACCACCCCCACTACGAGAGCAAGGCCCTCAAAAAGTGTCAGTATGACAAGATGCTCAGTCATGGCACGTTCCGACTCAAGCATTACGCTGGAAATGTAATTTATATGTCACTTTTCTGGCTCCTTACTTTCTTTGCTGCTTCAACTAACTTTAGCTTGTCATCTAGTCACCAAAGAGATTTTTCTGGTTTTTTTCTGAAAAAATAAATTGCAAAAGAAAGGGGGAGAGGTTCAAATGACTTAAAATTAAATCTAATGGTTGACTTTACATAATTTCCATAATTTTAGAGTCCTTTAGTTTAATACATGCATGATAATCTACTTTCAATACTATGTATCCATTGTTATGGGTAAGTTTTAATTTTTTTGACAGGTGACCTTCAAAGTAGATGGATTTCTGGACAAGAACAACGACTTGCTGTTCCGTCATTTGTCTCAAGCTATGTACCAATTTAAACACTGTCTCATGAAAGGACTATTTACTGAAGGTAATTAAGCTTCCAGAATTATGTATTCATTTTGTTGGTCTTATTGTAATATATTATGTTGCTGTATACATAAACTATATACATGTACTACATTGATATCATTATGTTTTTATATATGCATGGAATTATAATTTTTTTGTTCCACTGAGTAGAAAATCTTTCAAGAATATGACTTCTTAATCTATGTCTATCAAAAGAAAACTTATCAGTTTATGCCCATCATCGAAAAGAAAAGCGGGACGAATGGTGGTTTTCCGAGGATGTTCTATGTCTTTCTGTTAAAGAATATCCTTCATGTAGATCTGTTGAATCTAATGTAATATTCTGCTTGTCTTGACAGGAAATCCCTCAGAGAAGTCCCTAAAAAGATCTGCCACAGCAGGGTCTCAATTTAAGGTAACCATCGCCTTGTACATGTACCTCCTTGCTACCTCTAAAAAAACCACAATACATTGTGAGTGCCTTCTAGCTTTTACTTAGTAGCACGTACAGGAACACACACAGGTTTTTAGCTCACCTGAGCTGAAAGCTCACGGAGGTTTTCTGATCACTTTTTGTCCGGTGTCCATCTGTCTGTCTGTCCATAAACTTTTTAAGTACAGGTTGACGTAAGAATCGGGCAATAGAATTATTTTGAAATATTCCATCTCGTTGTCGAATACGGACCTCATATATTGACATGGCGCGCCAGTTTGACGCGGTGCAAGTCTTAATAAAACTGCAGAAATTAATACATAATTACAATAAACAGCAACTCTTATGTGAAAATTTGATCATAATTAATAACTTAACTCACTCAGCACAATAATTTCCAATTTTAAAAAGTTTTGAAAATTTTGAGTTTCGAGTTTAAATTGCCGTTAAATTTAGCAAATTTGAGTGAAATTTGGTTGTCTTTCTTGGTTGATTCACAATATCATCGCTAGATGGCGCGTTTTTGCTATGTACGCTACTGCGCGAAAATGGAAGTTCGAGAAGAAGACACGGTTTTGGGACACTACGCAAACAGTTTCTACGGTCTGTATAAAGTCTATCCAGAATAAACAGCTCCAGTGACCCTTTGCAACTGTGGCAGAGACATCTGCAAAGTTTAAAACTTAGTGATGGCCGACAAACAATCTGTCAACCAGCAACCGGACAGTGAAGGAAGTCATACCCTAAAGAATCACATTATTTTGAACATTTTAGGTATAATAGTGCATATCCACGCTATACATGTTGAATAAAATAAATTTTTCTGCAGTGAAGTTATCGTTTGTCACTACATGTATCAGTGATCATACTGGTTTTCCTCGAATCTATTTTTAGAACATATCGAAGCGATTGAATTTTGCAGTGATCCGGACGCTCAAATATAATTGCATATTTTATGAATGTACACTTTCATTTACAATTCTAATTATAAAAATGTGCGTTGTTATAACTTATATTCAAAATTATATAATATCTTGATTTGAATAAATGTACTGCAGTAGCCTTTCACTGCCCTTTGTTTTCAGGTACATTGAAAATAATGTATCTCTAAATGTATATTAGAAACTGTAATATATGTTTAATGCTACAATCAACAATTGAAACAGAACACCAGTCAATCTTGAATGAAAAGTTCCACTCTGTAGTTTTTTTTCACAGCTGCTTTTCATTGTGGGGTAGGTTGGGTTTTTTCCTTCACTAAACATACACATAAATCCATTATCTATGGTTAAAAAGACAACTTTTAGGGATAATTTAGGAATATGGAACACCTGTCGATATTGATGTGGATAAAAGTTTATTATAATCAAAACACTTTCACTATTTTAGAAATTTCTACTTTAATATTTGACCAATAATATAATTTTATAAAATAATTGCAAAGGTGAAAATAATGATTAGCCCCTGCGGGATTCAAACTCATGACATACAGATTCATCATTATATAAAAAGATGTGCTATGCTGTAAGTTTTCAAATACAAAATGGAAAAAAAATGTAAATTTATACTTAAGTTTATTGTTTAATTTGATATGAAGTATGTCACAATAATTATATGGAGGTGTCCAAACCACCTTTTATGTCCACAATTTATGAATAATATAGTCATAATCACCTATTGAGAAGGTAATACATGTAGTACAATGCTTATTAAGATACATGTACTAATACATGTATTGATATCATATCAGTATTAAAAAAGAAAAATACTAAAATTGCACCTCTAAAAATTAACATTTTTACAATGTAACTGCATATTATATAAATATAGAGCTGGTTTTTTTTTTTCAAAACTATGTGATTAGAAATTGTATTATTGCAGTTGGTTGATAATGAAGACACAAGTCAATGTACATGTACCAATAACTATCACAGATGTGATCTCGAGAGAGGGTCCACATGTAGACAAGTGCCTCTGTGGTAATTTCCTACCCTTCACTAATAATTAATCATCGGTTAATATACATATATCTTCCTAGCTTTTGCTTATTTCGAGACACATGAATTAGTTGGTTGTTAAAGTGCTCCCAAGGTCATTTCCACCCCCTCATTATATACCGGTAATTGGGCGTATCTTGGTAGAGATCCCCACCCCTTAACTATATGTACACATACATGTACATGCATATTCTTACAGCTCATGATAAGACGTGGTGATTACTTTGTTATGCAAATGCCCACGAGTCATCCCCTAACCCATATTTTTATAGTAATTCATTGGTCAAATATCTTTAAAACAGTTTACACCCCACCCTTAACCATTATTATATTTGTTGCTGGTATTTGAAAATGTATTTAATTTATGTAATGGTTTCGCAAGTATCCCCTGTTGTTTTTCCCTAATTCCCCACCATTCATTATATCATAAATGGTCATAACAGGAGAAAGCCCAGTGCAGAAATTCAAATCTTCTTTAAATAATTCATCTTAGATTACATTGGTTTAATAGTGTTTAGGGTTCCACAATTGGCCCTACCTTCAGTTTTATTAACATAGACCAATCCACCCCACCGTCAACTTTCCCTACCTACTGATTCTTTCTTTTCAGACTGGAATAGGAATCAATATTTTATCTAGGCTTTATTGACAGGACTGGTGTATTGATTCAGAAGTTTGACAATCACAGACCCTGTCACAAACATCAAACTGGACTGATGAGGCAGACGATATCTTACAGAATGTTTCAACAAGTGAAAAGCTGAAGAATGTGTTGACCCAGTGCTTAATCTGATTGCACCTGGACAGTCTGAGAAATTAAAACAATTGATTATGCTAGGACCTAAAACAACTTCATTAGATAAAGAGCTTACAAACAAAACTATCAAACCACATGTATATGAGGAAATAACTAACGTTGAACTTCACACTAAATTTATATCAGTAACGTCAAAAAAACTATGTTATGTATTACTATACATAACTTTATAAGAAGATGAGTGTATATATGCATGTCCCTTTCTTACTGATTGTCCATTATAAATAAAGAAGAAAGAATACTTTAACAAAAATTATATGTTATTAACAAAGAAAGACAAATTTAATTGGTTCATATCCAAGGAAAACAGAACAATAACTATTATAATAATGATTAATTGAATTTCTAATATAAAAAGAGAGAATGCTATGAGATTTAAGTGAACTAGTGAAATACTCATGTACTTATCATGATATATCATGATTTCATCTTCATATTTGTATTTATGTAATTACCATGATGGTAGCTACATTATTTGGACTACATATACATGTATATTGGAATATTCTAATAGCATGAATGTGTATACACAGGAATTTACCCAACTGCTGCACATTCATATAAATGTATGGACTATTTTTATGCCACCCTTCGAAGAAGGGAGGGCATATCACTTTGCTGCTGTCCGTCTGTCTCTCTGTATGTCTGTTGGTCGGTCGGCCAGTTCACCAACAGTTTCCGTTCATTTTCTTCGCAGGGGTTGTACATATTGAAATGAAATTTGGTATACAGATTTATCTGAATAAAATCTAGGCCACGTTAACATTTTTTGGGTATCATTGAGCAATTTTTGACAGAGTTATGCGCCTTGGACATAAGAATATGCATAGAATTTTTTTTTATAGAGGATTTTTTTTTTATACAGGATTTATTATACTACATTGTTCAGATATTTTGTATATGACTCCATAAAGCTGATTTTATTATGTCTATTGTTGCTCAGGTGAGCGGTGTGGCCCATGGGCCTCTTGTTAGTTCTTGAAATTTTAGCTGGGTTGTTTGTTCGATTAAACTACTTACAATTTTTGTATTTGTTATTTACAGATATCTGTAACAGAACTGATGAAGAATTTGCTCTCAGATTACATCAGATGTGTCAAGGTTTGTCTTTTTTCCTGAATGTTCATGTATATCAATTACAGTGTGTATAGGAAATAGTTGAAAAAAAATTGTGTCATTCATAGTCGTGAACATCAATTAATGGATTTTGTCAACTTTATGGAATGAGGATGTGTTATGTCATGGAAAAGATAGCCTAAATTTTTGTTCAAGTTTCTTACTTTGTTGAGTATTTAATTGTTTGGATCACCAAACAATCAAATCCAAGAGAATTGAAGTTAAAGAATAATGATGAAACAGCAATATGTGTATTAATATGTAAGAGATTCACATGATGAAACAATTGAATAGTTTTTTCCAAAATTGAACAGAATATATTATTTGTCAAGCTGGACTGAAATATAAAAACACAGATAACCAAAACTTACTTGTATTACATGTACGTGCAATAATTATAAACAGTCTATTGAATAGTGTCTGGTTTTTTTCAGCCAAACAATTTGAAAGCAGTAGACAACTTGGATGAAAATCTAGTCAGATTTCAATCATATATTTAGGGTAAGGTTTAAGGATTTTTTTTTTCATCATTGTGATAAGGATCTAGAATCTGAAAAAAAAATATTAATGTACATTGTATTCATTTTTTTCAGCCTTTTGAAAATGTTCATGTGAAGCGAGCTGGCTATGCATTCCGACATGTCTACTTCCATTTCCTGTATCGTTAGAAGATGTTAGTGGGTCCCACCTGGCCACGGTGGGGAGGGAAGCCCCAGGAGGGTGTCAAAATTCTCCTGGAGGTCCAAGGAGTCCCACAAGAGGAATATGCCTTCGGCAAAACCAAACTATTCATTCGAAATCCTAAAACTGTAAGTCAATAGAGTTTTTACTCTTTCCTTGAAATGTTTATCTAACTTTGAATTTGCTGAACAAAATTAATGAAATCTCTATTTCCTTCACTTTTCGAACTACTTTATGTAATTATTGCTGTTTTGAGGTCAATACAATGACTTGCCATAAATTAATAGACTCATACTAAGAGAATTAATCAATTACCATGATAATGTATCATGGAAAATATTGTTTCTCAATGAAGAGTAATTCTTTTTAACTTGTTGTAGTTGTTTGACATGGAGGAAAAGCGCAGACAGCACATGCATGTTTTGGCGACAAAAATCCAGAGTGTGTACAAGGGTTGGAAACAGAAGACCCTCTATCTACTGATGAGGAGTAGCCAAATCATCATGAGTGCTCGGTTCAGAGGATACTGGGTAAATGTCAGGGAGAATGCTGGGTAATCGTGTGTTAGAGATAATGCTGGTGGAATTTTAAATCTAGGAAGAAAAGTTGGGATGAAATCAACTCTTTATGTGGTCTGATATGTCTCACAATTGCATTGACTGATGATATCTTAATGAATATAGAGTTTAAGTTTGTTTCCTTCAAGAAAACTTTTTAATGAAGTCTTAAAATTCATTTTGATTAAATCTTTTGTGTATATGTATGATTTGTCCAAATCATAGACTTTGAAGTATTATATAAATAATATATATTTTGTTAAATGTTACAATATCTTTTTTATTAGGGACAAAAAGTCTACAAGAAAACCAAGTCAGCCACTCTTGTGCTGCAGTGTTTTGCAAGGGGTTGGAAGGTATGTGATGATATATATCTAAAGGGGGAAAAGGTGGTCATGTGTTGTATTTCATGTTTACATACATCCAGGGTAGATATAATAGCATTTTTGCTATATTATTATACATTAATTTTAAAATACATGTAGTTCTTCTTGAAATTGTAAAATGGAAATAATTTTTGGATTGGCAAAACTTTACATCATGTACTGCAATATACTATGAATAATAAATTTTCTCAATTCTTCATTCCAAATTAATTACAAGCAATTCTACTACAGTTATTGCCGAGATCAAAGAGATGCCGCAGACATTATTCTCCAATATACCATGAACGTCATCAATAAATTATCAGATCTTAAACACATACCAAACTCGAGTCGATCATGAGTTTATAACTTAAAAACTAGCTCTTTATAAAAACCAAAACATTGATAACACGGGTTAGTGTCCTTTAGAGCGATGTGTATTCCCTTTTATGTTTATTTCAAAGAGTTAATAGCGGCTGTTCCAAGACCCTCCCCCAACACATTTTTACTGCTTGTTTGTCCAAATAAAAAAAACAAATTAATATGTTAATTATCAAATTCATTAATCTAAATTAATAATTTAAGTGTGTATTTCATTCATCGAAAAATATATCGTCTGCATTCGATTTCAATCGATAGTCTCCGATCGATGTACTTGTAAACAAACATTACTAACAAAACCTTTGGGGTTACGAGGAACAGCCGTCTCAACCAATCAGATTCATTTCGCTTGAAAATATGACCTACTTTCTCTCTCTATAGATAAACTGATCAGCTGATAGTCGGAGCTGTTAGTACATTGTAGAATAGAGATAAAGTTCTTGTTATCGTGAATGTTGCAGAATAAACTCCGAGGTCTAGAAATGTTGTTTAGAAATATAAAAGCCGAGGCAAAGGCCTATATTTACATTTTTTAACCTCCTGTATTGTTTGCAAATGTGATTAATATCCCAAAATGCCTGTTTTATCCTTATGGTACATGTAAATTAAATTAAGGGAAGAGCCTCAATAACAGCTACAATTGTGTATTTTGATTTTCGCTTGTGACGCTGCACTTAAAAAGCATTCAATGTTCATGGCAAAATAAAGCTAAAATATTTAATGAAAAAAATAAAACTCATAAACTCATAATTTTACCTTTGAACTCATAAACTCATAATTTTACCTTTGAGCACTCTGTCAATGTTTTGTGTTTCAAATGGTTGTCATTTTGTCCTGCAAGAGAGCAGTAATACAGGTACAATGAAGGGGTTTCTTGGCTTGTTTGGGGAGTTAAATACAGAAAACTTGTTTATATAATATAAAGTTATGATGATTCACTGCCTTAAGTTAACCCTAAGTTGTATACTTTACTGAAGCTAATTGAAATCAACTACATGTAATGTGTCAATCAATTTAATTTTGTTGTTGTTATGTTACAGTGCCGGAAATACAGATGAAAATTTAGTGAAGCCGAGAAATATAAAACGAAGGAAAAGTTGATGGCAAGTGAACTCTTCAAAGATAAAAAGGAGGGTTACGCTAGAACATAAGACATTTTACAGAGTGGTTTTGCATTGACTTCATGTTTGCTTTTACAGTTGATGTTAAGTCTAAGTACCACTACTCTTTTAAATTAAAGTTTAGTTTGTTTTATTTTTAATATTCATGAAACCTAAATGTACTTCAGTGTAGAATGCTCATAATATCAGGTAACATTGCTTAGTTTTAATTAATAGCTTTTGGTGGTACAGGTATGTAAGCACCACCAGTAACAAAAGATACATCATTTCAATATTGATATATTTGTTTCCATTATATAGTGTACCAATGCCTTTCAAGGGAGACTATCAAAACCTACTAGCCAATCCAAAATGGAAAAAGTTACAAAGCCAAATGCCCCAGGATAGTCATATTGTGTTTGCAGATGTGGTGCAGAAAATCCACCGTGCTAATGGAAAGGTACAGTGAACTGGTGATGGATTATCATTGTAAGACATAGAAACAGTTTCTGGTGATTGGCTTTCACTGTCAGAACAGTTACTGGGGATTGATTTTCATGTCAGACAGAAAAACAGTTTCTGGTTATTGGTTTTCACTGTCAGATAGTAGAACAATTACTGGTGATTGATTTTCACCGTCAGACAGTAAAGCAGTTACTGGTGGTTGATTTTCACTGTCAGGGAGTAGAACAGTTTAAAACTGGTGATTAATTTTCACTGTCAGACAGTAGAACAGTTGTAAACTAATGATTGGTTTTCACTATCAGACAGTAGAACAGTTAGTGAGGATTGATTTTGACTGTCTGGCAGTAGAACAGTTACTGGTGATTGATTATAGATATCAGACATGAAGAAGTAACTGGTGCCTGGTTGTATTTTTTCAGGCAGTAGAACAGCTCCTGGTGATGAGCTCTCAGAACTGGTTTTGGTGGAGCATCACAGCATGATGGTCATATTCCGGATCCCAATCACCGACATCTCTGCCATGTCTGTCAGCCCTCACCCAGATGAGATCATTGTGTTCCATGTACAGAAGGTAACAGATAAACTGATAAACATATCCAACTTTCTTGTTTATAGGGAATATTTATTATCACAAATCCAGCATGGGTGTACACGCTGCGACCGATGGACTGATGTGTTGAGTGACGACACTATAGGATGCATTAGGTTAACAATTTGAATCGCGAGTTGCAGTTTATGAAACAAGCATTTTCATTGGCCGTTTTGGTACCTGCCCACTCTTACCTCTACCGTGTCGTTTACTGTGTATCAGGGGTTGTAAAAACTAAATCACTGCAATAATTGACTACGAGTTCTCACGATAATTGCTTCTTGTTTTTTATAGTGTAAATAATTGTCAAAAACACAGTTTAAACAGGTTCTCCATTTCATTTTTCAGCATATTGCTTCATCGATAAATTCAATCATTTTTAATGCATCAGTTAAGTTGAGGCAGTATTTATTTTGTAGTAGCTTATTCCAAAAAATTCACAACAGATACTGACAATGAATATTACATAAATTTCATTTTATTGAACTTCAACCGATTAATGTCACACTTCTACTAGTGTGCATGTGTTTTCAAACGTACA
>JASWDR010000371.1:10000-101544 GCA_033439105.1 Magallana nippona | reverse complement strand
TTGTTTATTATTGTTTAAAACTGTTAAGTTTGATGCCAAAAAAAAAACTGCTGCAAAATAGATGATATGACAAAATGATAAATAATCGTATACATTGTATATGTGTGTGTTTGGGGGAGGGGATGTTAAGTAAATACTTCCTAGCGCAAAAACCAAAGCGTTCTTCAACACTTTAAAATACTGTAAACCAACTTTTATTCGCGATGACATTATTTCGCGATTGACTAAAGTGATAAAATGGTTATCGTCGACAAAATTATTTTGCAATTTAGAGTATGTTTAAGATCTTGAACTAATAGCGAGCGCAGCGAGCTCCATAGACAACGTGTACGAACGGAGGAAATTCGAGTTGAAATCTGCACATTGTTCAAATAAATTTTTGTGGACCCGCGTGAAAACGTTCTACATATCCCAATAATCCTTTGCGGTGCATAGCAACATGGTGGAACAGGAAGCGTTTCTAAGGAAAATTCTTACCTCTAAATCGCATATATCTATTTCATTTAACAATACAAAATCATTTAAAAACACGAAAGTAAACAATGCTTACGTACAAAACTGTACCTATCTGAACTTTTGCTAACATATGACGTCATTTCCTTCCCCGAATTCATCCGACAATTTACGAGAACTGTCGAGAGCAAAAGAAAGTCAAGTATGACGTCATAATGATCTCGCGCTATAATAATTTCCCGCGATAAATTTAGAGGTGGATCAAGCATCTGTACTTGGTGAAACGTGTAGTATTAAGTGCTCAGTATCAGTGTTAACGGCGATTCTTCGGCTGATTAGTTTTGTTTTGATATATATATTTTTTTTGCTTAGTAAAATGCACTCGCAAGTTCCATGCTTAATTTACTGCCATATTGATCCAATCGTATATATATGCATACGTTAGGTAGGTGACAAAAACTTATTTAAAAAAGTCTAATTATTAGAAATATGTGCAGCCACGTCATATTGTAATAAATAATTAAAACAAAAAAGAGAAGAAAAAATAAACTGTTAAAATATCTATTTGTTAGTTGCAAATATGGTCAAACCTTTAAATAGTGGGATATCACACACTAAAAAAGGGGGAGGGCACACGTCTTCTACGCATATATAGCATACAAAAATAAAAAAAAAAATAAAAACAAAATTGATGTTACCGAGGAAAATAATTAAAACTCAGTTAACAACAAGGAACAAGATGAGAAATAACACAGACAAGCAATTTATTGTTTACTGATTTTATTGATCATTATTAAAAAGTAAAGGAATGATAATTCATGATTGTATTTGCGTAAAAAAAAAAAAACTAAACGGCTTTGTATTTATCAAAATATTTTAATAAGTCTGTTTTAAAATAATTGATCTTAGTGGTAGTTTGTTTAAGTATATTAGCCTAGGGCGGGACAATATTGGAATATATGTTTGATAACTTCGGGTTTCTTGCGGGGGTAAAAGTTTTTGAGAGAAAGCCTAAGTTTTAGATTGGGGCAAGTCAGTCCACGGGTTGTATTTAACAATAATGAGAAATGTATAGTTCCTTCTGCGCTCGCCCCAACGGTCTCACCGTAAAACATATTATTGGCTTCGCCCTCCAAACGGTTATGCCGTAAAACATATTAGCGAACGCAGCGAGCTCTAACGACAACGCCCGAGCGAAGAGAAAATTCGGACTACTGCTACCTTTGACATCTGAAAATTCTGTCGTCAGATTCGGACCCACAATTCCGTGTAAATTGCAAATGGCTACCAATGTCATGATCTCACGAGAACAGGTAAAATGTATTTTAAGAATGTCATGCATTTTAAAAGATGAATAAAACATTCTGCTGATTCTAAAAAATGGTTTGCAACTATTTGTTTTACATTACTTTCTTGTTAAATTGTTCGGAGGAATGCTACTTTGACGGAAACTGTCGAGTGATGTCTGCTCTACTAACGTGACGTCACAATGTCTAGACTAAGCACGCGACCTTTAGCGTAATGAATAAACAGATAGGCGGATCCACGTTTCTGATGAATCTGATAGTGAAATTGTGGCTTCGCCCTCCAGATCGCCACACCGTAAAACATAACTGTTTATACATGTATACTGGAGCGTAAAATATTTTTATTCACGTTGATGCATCCATTTGGTAAACCACGCTTTAATTCATTTTCATGTACCCATGTGTATTTACATTTCAATTTATGCTGCGCTCGCCCCAACGGTCGCACCGTAAACATATTATGCATTAACAGACTGATTTGCGGAGAGAAATATTCTTTTATGCGAAGAAAAGTTGGTTTAACCTTTCTTGCAATGCGCGTATTACTATATCTTAACATGACACTTGTACGCACAGAGTGGCTGCAAGCAGTTGGCTGTCGTATATATGGAATTCCATAACAATCACAATTAAAAATGCCTCATGACTAATGATGTCAACAATGGTAATTATTTAACAATTTTTACCACGTTATTTTATTAAATTCAAATACAGTGAAAATAATCAGCCAAAGCACATCTTCACCACTTACACAGCAAAGGGTTTTGAAAACTTGAAATCAGTTTTTCTCGAAGCTCTCTCTAAAAGGTTCTATTGCGAATAACAAAAGAATTGACCTATTGGCCGGTATTGGTTTCTGTCTTTACAAAAAGTATATCGATTTCCGTTCCACTTTTTGATTTTAGGCCATACACAGTAAACTCTTAGGTTCTAGTTCTCATGATGTGTAGTGATAGAAAATAAAAGTTTCACAGTCGTTGTCCGAGTAGTGTGAGTTATGGACGTTTTTTTTTTTCCTTTATTATCTTTAAATTTTATTTTCAGTTTTCTTCCTATAATACGATACATGTACTTTATATGTGTTTATTTACAACCAGGGACATATAAGCAACTATCAAAAGTCTCACGCGCCCGATTTCAAAGGTCGTTTAATCATCAACTTTTTTTTATTCAATTGAAAACATTAACGCAATATCCTTTGAGGTCAAACGCGACCTATCTTCCATTATTTTCTAATTTTTCACAATGTGAAGATTTCCACTAAGTAATTCCATAATGATATTTTCATGTTATATGATACTTTTTTAATTTAGATCTAAACTGTTCAATTGGAAATATATACTATGTCTTTATTTATAAGCATCCAAATGCATTTTGCATGCTATTTTAATGAAAATGCTGAATATTCTGGCTCCAAAAATAGACTGGTAGTGTACCCTGAATTTTTGGGGAATTATAGGTTTAAATTTTAATAAATAAGGAATATTATATCAAGGAAAATTATATAAAATTGAGGAACGTCTCGTGTGTCCTTAAAAAATAAGAAATGTGTTATTTTACTTTATTCCCGTATAGGGCCATAATTACGATGGTTAACTTCTCACATATGCTGTGTCCACAATGACGTTAAAATCGCGGATATTTATTTTCCTTATATCTCATTTAGTTTTGAACATAATTCAAAATTTATGAAACAGATCCATATCAACAAAAAGAACACATTCATTTGCTTAAATCAGAGGCAATGTTTATACAAGATTTTTTTATTTGAATTTTAACTTTTTTATTTCACAACGATTGACAAGCAAGTTCTTATATTAATGTGGTCATTTATGTGCATAAATTATCACCAATGTACACGTTCTTTGATAAGAACGAACTGTATCTACTTTGTAGTACTTCTCCCACGATTGTACCATTTCCTACAGATGTTCTAGAAAGGGAAACAGAACAGTTTTTACTCGGCATGATTTTTTTTTACGTGGCACCTGTCTCGAGTAACACAGAGTGAATGATTCTTGTCCTCAAACAAAGCGTGCTTACACTAAGCTATAGTTATGGTTGATTGCTTTCAGTTCAGTACTTACTTTTTCATAAATGTCTTCAATTGGAAGATCAAACGTGCATTAAAGGAAGAAAATCGGAGTAAAATACAAAATGCACAGTTCCGTATAAAAAAAATAAAATAAAAAAGTGTTTATAAATGCCGTTAATTTTAAAAAAGAAAAAATATGCCCACAGATGGAATCGAACCAGGGCACAAAAAACATCATATGTGACAAAGCCAGCGGTTTCACCTACTGAGCTATCCATAACTTACACTTTTCGATGTAAATATAGACCTGTATGATAGAAATCAGTTTCCGAAATTTTTGTCGGTTTTTTGCAAAATTCGGCCCCAGGGCCGGGGTGCCCCTAAAAAAATTCTCTCTTAATTTATTCCTTTGAACAAACAAAATCTATCAAACTATCTGAGAGTTTTTTAGGGACAGGCCGGTCCTGAAGGATATATAGGCCAAAACCATGCAGAAATATACCATATTACTGAGAAGATGCTGTTTTAGCAAAC
The DNA here is from genome assembly GCA_033439105.1 of Magallana nippona. NCBI lineage: Eukaryota > Metazoa > Mollusca > Bivalvia > Ostreida > Ostreidae > Magallana > Magallana nippona. Next base: position 97,215 of record JASWDR010000371.1, on the reverse strand, counting down.
TTTAACGATCAATAATAAAATGGCAAGAGCAATATGATAGGTTCAAAATGCAAATTCAAAAAATTAGAAATATGTACGATAGAAAATAACAAAATATCTTTGATTTTCAAAAGTGATTTCTTCCGGGAAATCCATCTCCCCTATAGGCCAATTCTTTTGTTATTCGCAGTATAGATCCTTTCCTTTAAACATTGCAAATTGTTAATATCTATGGTAAAGCTAATGCCAATTTAGAAGCTATTAGGTTTCGTTTTTCTATAAAAGTTGCTGAGATTCAGGAGCTTCAGCAAAGGTTTAGCCTACCCCTTACCCCAGATCCCATGCATTTGAAAAAAAATCACCCCCACCCCCTTTTTCGAAAGAGGTATAGCTCCTTTCCCATTATTTCATTTGAACGGAAAATACCTTTTACTAAAAATAGATACAGGTACCTGTCGCAATATATGATTTACGAAAACTAGGTACATGTACTAATTTATAATGGTGTCTGTAACCCCTGATTTGTCATAAATTCAGGAAACCTGCATTTAGAAATGAAGATATACATGTAGAACTGTGTATAAAGTCAATTGATAATCTCAACTGTGATTACTTCCAGCAAAATGCATTGAATCAAAGTGTAAATAGAGTGTAATGCTATTGAAGAGATACATGCAATTTAAACTTTCTATTCTTATCATAAGTTAGTGAAAATGAAAAAAACAAATATTTGCTACTTTGTGGAATCGATCCAGCGACCGCAAAATCAAAAAGACCTTCACGTTACCACTAGGCCACGCATTTATAGAAAGTATTTTCAATGTATTATTGTATGTGGCTATATGCTTGAATGTATGAGAAAGGTCGTTAATTGAAATATTTGTCTAATTTTTAGTACGAAGACCACGTTAAATCAAAATTAATTAAATGTAAACGTGTACTACAATACTTGTAGAACATAATTTTAATCGGATGTCTTTGGTTTAAGGTGGTTCACATACTCAAATATCCAAATTTGTATTGCATACTTTTTTTCTATATTCGACGATTTTACTGATGTCATGTAAGACAAGACTGTTTTAAACTGGTGATTGTGTAATTTGCGTATCTTCAAATATAATTTAACTAAATATCGGCGCGTCTTTTAACCACAATGAACCGCAATGAACCACAATGAACCGCAATGAACCACAATGAACTTTATTAAGATGATGAATGTTATTCAAAAGGTATAAAATTTAATTAAAGTTTAATTTAAGGGCAGACGCGACCTAGCATCCATTATTTTCAACTTTTTCCTATCTCCGCAATGTAAAGAATTCCATTTCTGTAATTCCAAATTTACATTTTCATGTTATTTGATATCTTTTATATGAATATATAGTTTCAGTTGAAAATGTAAACTACTACATTATCAATAAGCATTCAATTGCATTTTGCATGCTATTAAAAGACAAAATCAAAATATCTAACTCCAAAAAATGGCCTGCTAATTTGCACACTGATTTTTTGGCATTAACAAGTTTAAATGCAAATAAAGAAGAAATGTTATATCAAGGAAAATTATTTAAAACTGAGGAACGTCGCGTATGTCCATGATATATCTAAAAAAAATTCTGACGGCATGTTATGTTACAGAATTAATGCATTTTCAATTATGTATATGTATGTTCAGGTACACAGATCATATTTCATTCATTCAGAATTCAAGTATTTCAGTACATGTAACGCTTAGATGGTGGTATATTATAAATATGTAAAGCATGAATTAAAAAAAAATATATCTATATACATGCATTAGGTAAATTTTGATATTATATAAATATATCAGGTAAATATTATTATTTAATTAAAGCTGAATATAATTAGCTAAGTTGTCGTATTGTTTAATTTTTAAAGAAATCTGTCACTTTACATGACATTTGAAAATTTTTGATTAACTGGTTAAACAAGATAATTTTACAATTTTTGTCATCTTTGGATTAAATGTGTGTGCTTAAGATGGGCAGTACAACATTACTAATAAACGATCATTCTAATTTATCGAATAAAAATCAAACAGAGGTATCAACTCTCAATAGTTCCAATGTCATAGACTCTTGATCAGAAAAGGGAATAAAAGCATTGTACGAAATTTAAAAAAAAAGTGTCATCTAGATTTATTTGATAACTAAAGATTGTACCATCCATTATTCTAAATGGTTCTGAACTATGGGAATTTTCAAATAACGCTATCATAGCGAGAGTTCTACTGAAATTTGTAAACTTCTTCTTCATCTTAAACAATTCACTCCAGATTTTATGGTATAAGGTGATCTTCAGGCACTTAGCATGGGGGGGGGGGGGGGGTATTTGGGGCCTGCCCCCCCCCCCCCACTTTTTCTCGCATCAAACATATACTTAAATTTACATATAAAAAATTATCATGGCAATGCCCCCCCCCCCTTTTTTGGGAGTATGTAAAAAATTGAATCCAAAGGAAGGAAATTAACAGTATTATTGAAGTTATAGGTACACTACGCTAGTCCCCCCCCTCCCCCCCCCCCCCCCCCCCCCGGATTATATTGATTAAGTGTAAGGTAAGAATTTCTTCACATCAATTATGACATCCCCTGTGTATTGTTGTTAGTAAACACACCAACAGTAGCTCTCGTGTATACAGGGCCAGTTAAATGACAGCAGGTGTAATAAAGCCTCCTAATATGTATTAGGGGTATCCAAAACTGGAGAGGGGAAGGGATATACGATACACCTTGTTGTTAATTGGGGATCTCTCTCTCTCTCTCTCTCTCTCTCTCTCTCTCTCTCTCTCTCTCTCTCTCTCTCTCTCCGTTAAACTGAAGTTACCACTGTACTTTGTAAATAACGACAGAATACTTCCTCTAATTACAGTTTATATATACACATACAGACACACGTTGCTGACATTTGAAACTTGAAAAATACGGCAAACCTGTTTTTTTTTCATTTCCATATTTAGATGGATAGTACGGTCATATTTGTGAGGTATTCCTATAAGTTGAATGTGTTGTCCTTATATTATAGAAACTTAAATACTCGTTATCCCTATATAAGGAAACAATCAATAGTTTGTTAGATAGTCAGATACATGTAACTATACTGAATTTTGTCATCCACTGCGTTCTTTGTCACCATCCCACCCACCCCTTCCTCCCGAGAATACACATCGCACCATATATCCTTAAATACACGGCTTGGGAGAGGGTTAATTGCTTTTCGGTGAAATTGTTGGGTGAGTACAGGAATAACTTCAGATAGCTTGCCCCTTTGTCAACTATAGCCCCAATCCAATACACTTTCCCCCTCCCCATCCCAAACAACATCGTCTCCTCTAAATTCTCAAATACATTTATCAAGTAACGGAAAATAATGTCAATTGGTCACAATCGAAATGTACCTATTTATCGATGATAATGAAACTTTAATTCTAAAAATATATTAACCTAAATATAAAGATTTGAAGCTGCATTTTCAAAGATACGAATCTGTATTCAAGGATTTCATATATAAACGGGTTGATGGAATAATATTTACAGAGAGGTGCTGGACTAGTGCAACTTTTTGTGTGAAGAATAGGATCTTATCATAGAGAGTAGATTTTTTTTTCAAACTGAAGGGACACGTTTTTATTCAAAACCTCTATCATTCATGAAATAAACGAGCTGATTATATGTACCGACAGCGAAGATCGTAATATACTTTAGCAAAAATAATTAGAAACGGGGTGATATTTTATCTATATTCGGGTTTTTGCACGTTTACCCCTATTTTAATTGTAGTTTAGGAATTATAATATTTGCGGAATTTTCATGCTATAATATTTGCAGAATAGTTAAAATATTTGTGAAACAGCACCACATTTTTTCGAAAACGTTATCATTTTATGTGGATATAAGTGGTGCGCTGGTCAATGTAGAAATGCTAAAACGTTCCAGTTTAAGAACATCTGCTTTTCCTGAGCCATTTACAACTAATGCAAGTGCGTTTATCTATAAATAAGAATTCTGTACATGTCGCTATAATTTCTATAACTCACAATTAGAAAATTAGTTCAATAATCAGACGATCATAGAAAACGATATTCCATGTTAGATTAACGATAACCAAAACTACATAGTAATATATGTAAGATCTCTCATGATATTTGTGATAGAATATAATTTTTATCCAACGACCTCTAATCACATCTTTAATCTCATTTTAATGGACTTTTTGCGATTAAAAAAGAAATCATAGCTCGTCTGTCAGTCCTACTTTAACAGAAGAACAAAAAATGACTTTAAATTGTTAAAATTCGTCAAGTCAAATTCAGTTTCGACTCTGGTTTGAAATCATTTTGTTTATCACACGGTCTCGTGACATTTAAAAAAATCAGTTATTTTATTCAAGATAACAAGCAGAATCGTCATTAAATCATGTTTCGTAGCAAATTAAGTTATAAATAATACAGTTTATATTTATATATAAGTATAGAATGGCAACTTTGAATTTGCCAACAATGTGAATGAAAATTAGTAGACATGTACATCATCAATTACCTGTAAATTGTATATATGACACTTTTAGGTAGTAATACCAAATATATAATGAATGTATTCACTTAAAAATTAGTTCATTGTGGTATCATTGTGGTTCATTGCGGTTCATTGTGGTTCATTGCGGTTCATTGTGGTTCATTGTTGTTAAAAAACGCGCCCCTAAATATTGCATATATAATATTGAAAACGTCTGATATTGGCAAAATCGCTTTATTGTAGCGAAATCGCATATTAGTGCGCTATACCTCTTCCTGAATCTGTGTGGGTGGGTATGGGTGTGTGTGTCCCTGAGTTGCTCAAAATATGAACACTTCATTATTATTTCAAAGATATCTTTTAAAACTCAAGCTGAATAAGAATTATATTAAGAAAATTCTACACCAGAAACAATTTGCCTATCAAAAAGATTAACAATACTCGACAGGATCATCAATTTCTTTTAAATGAGGGGTTAAAATGAAAACAATTTAGCTGATCGGTGATTCAAACCGAGCGCTACAGAAATATTCATCCAGTGGCTGTGCTTATCCACAGGGTGTCTACGATACTGGTCATACATTGCAAGTTATGAAAATTAGGTATACATGTAAATCACAGTTCATGAATTTCATTGTCATTGATAGACAAGAGCTCACTTCACAGTCGATTTCACCTACTACGTGACCAATATTTTGAAGCACGCTTTCGCCTCTGAGTACCGATCACGTGACCAATAATTAAGTAATTAATCGTTGATCACAGAGGGTGGAGGTGGCAATAGCAAAGTCGCAGAAGTTCCCGCCAAAGAAAGTCCTCATTGTCTTCAATCTTTGTTCAACTAATCAGGTATCCACATATGTATGCATTGGATACATATATGTATTGGATTTAATTTGTTTTAATCAATGAGAAGAGCATTCCATCTGCAGCTAATGTAATTAAATTAACAATGTTAAATTTGCCCACCCCCCTTTATAAATCGTCTTTGTCTGACATTATTACGGAAAGTTCCCGTATTCTGGGTCGTCGGAGGGTTTTTCATATTGAGGCGGCGAATTTGATGAGGTCTGCCGGAGGGGGGGGGGGGGGGGGGGTGTTAAACAATTAAGATATACAACGGTATCTTGCCTATACTACTACATATATTAAATATCGGACCCGACTTTTGTGCTTTTATACCGGTAAATCGGGAAAACATTGTCCATGAAAGACATTGTACCTACATGTAACTTGGTTAATTTTTACAATCGGAACTTTCTTTTTAAATCGTTATTAATCAAATATCGGCAAAAATACAGGCTCCAAAACATTAGAAATCGAATCGGATTAATTTGAAAGACTCTCCGACACACTTGCTTTTCCGAGCTGTGCCCCGGAAAGGCCAGAGAAGTGCGATTGGACCTTAGCTTCCGTTTCACATATGATTTGAGTAAAATGGGCGGATCCACATTTTACGGTTACAAGATGAGTAATCCTTAATTAAAGTAGACCGAGTATCGCACTACGTCATAATACAGATTTTACAATATCGGTTCGACTTTTACATAGCGTTTTAGATATCCGTTAGTGATTTTGCTCTACATCGCTGTTGTAAACAATGGCAATAATAAGCAATTGGAACAGTAGTGTATGTATTATATGACATAAAGAAATGATAAATGTAGAGAAATAAATGTTGATTTTGTTTAAGTTAAATGAAAAACGAAATTTCTGATAAACCAGGATCTCAGGTATGCTCACATCTTGTTTTGACCCCCCCCCCCCCACCCCCACCCCGAATTTTTCTCTTTTCTTTTACTAAAACCGGTTAAAATCTAGAGACCGAAGTATTTTGTATTTAATTAATCGTCAATTAATTAAATTTTAATGCTAACATTGATAACAGACCTAAGCAAAAAACTGTAGTAAAATGTGATTTTTATGAAAATCTCTTAAACTTGTTTTTAATTACAACAGTGTTCTAATCTATTCTTAATTTCTATTTACTGGTGAATATTAGATGTTACCCCGGTGGCAACGACTAGCATCTGATCATCAGGCCATCAGGATGAAGTCCAAGGAGAGGAGCAGCCATGGGTCAAAGTCGACGATGGTCAACACTGCCAACGTTGGATTCCAGCTACTTTTGGTTAGTATAGTTTTTGTATATCAGTTTCCCCCTCCCCTCTCCCTCCCCTCCCAACCCCCACCCCCATCCCACCCCTTCCCCCACCCCTTCTCCCGTCTTGGTTAGGGAATTCTATTCAGGAGCCTTTGTGCATTTTGGAGATGATGTAATGGGTAAATGGATAGAATTTAGGTTAGGGCTAGTAGTATAAACCCTTGTAAACTTAGTTAATATTAAGTCCTCAGCATCAATCCACTTCATTGCCTGCCAAAAGTGGGAACTCAGTGGGAAGGTAAATTGTTTCTAGTCTTGAGTCTTTCTAATTTCATGTTCTAATCTGTTCTCAATTTGTACTTTCTAAAAAATATTCAATGCTGCCTCATGGCAGCATTTGAATGTGAAGCCACCAGGATGAAGTCCAAGGAGAGGAGCAGCCCTGGGCCAAAGTCGACGATAATCAACGTTGGATTCCAGCTACCCAACCCCTGGGGACTGGGTAGGTATCAATGAATAAATTTCCAGTACCCCTTTGCTTGTCGTAAAAGTCAACTAAATGGGGAGCAAGGTGTTTTGAATTTTGTCTCTTAAACTTGTTTTTAATTAGATTCCTGTTCTCAACTATTCTCAATTTCTATTTACTGGTGAATATTAGATGGTACCCGGGTGGCAACGACTGGAGCTTCCGAATATCAAGCCGTCAGGATGACTTCCTAGGAGAGGAGCAGCCATGGGTCAAAGTCGACGATGGTCAACGTTGGAATTCAGCTACCCCACCCCTGGGGACTGGGTAGGTATCAATGAATTAGTCCTCAGTACCCCTTTTCTTGTCATAAAAGTCAACTAAATGGAGAGCATGGTGTTTTGAATCTGGTCTCTTTAACTTGTTTTAATTACATTCGTGTTCTAATTTATTCTCAATTTCTATTTACTGGTGAATATTAGATGTTACCCTGGTGGCAACGACTAGCATCTGATCATCAGGCCATCAGGATGAAGTCCAAGGAGAGGAGCAGCCATGGGTCAAAGTCGACGATGGTCAACACTGCCATCAACATTGGATTCCAGCTATTTTTGGTTAGTATATTTTTTGTATATCAGTTTCCCCCTCCCCTCTCCCTCCCCTCCCAACCCCCACCCCCACCCCACCCCACCCCTTACCCCACCCCTTCTCCCGTCTTGGTTAGGGAATTCTATTCAGGAGCCTTTGTGCATTTTGGAGATGATGTAATGGGTAAATGGATAGAATTTAGGTTAGGGCTAGTAGTATAAACCCTTGTAAACTTAGTTAATATTAAGTCCTCAGCATCAATCCACTTCATTGCCTGCCAAAAGTGGGGACTTAGTGGGAAGGTAATTTGTTTCTAGTCTTGAGTCTTTCTAATTTCATGTTCTAATCTGTTCTCAATTTGTACTTTCTGAAAAATATTCAATGCTGCCTCATGGCAGCATTTGAATATGAAGCCACCAGGATGAAGTCCAAGGAGAGGAGCAGCCATGGGCCAAAGTCAACGATGGTCAACGTTGGATTCCAGCTACCCCACCCCTGGGGACTGGGTAGGTATCAATGAATAAGTCCTCAGTACCCCATTGCTTGTCGTAATAGGCAACTAAATGGGGAGCATGGTGTTTTCAAGTTTGTCTCTTAAACTTGTTTTTTATTAGATTCCTGTTCTCAACTATTCTCAATTTCTATTTACTGGTGAATATTAGATGGTACCCCCGGTGGCAACGACTGGAGCTTCCGAATATCAAGCCGTCAGGATGACTTCCTAGGAGAGGAGCAGCCATGGGTCAAAGTCGACGATGGTCAACGTTGGATTCCAGCTACCCCACCCCTGGGGACTGGGTAGGTATCAATGAATAAGTCCTGAGTACCCCCTTGCTTGTCATAAAAGTCAACTAAATGGAGAGCATGGTGTTTTGAATCTGGTCTCTTTAACTTGTTTTAATTACATTCGTGTTCTAATTTATTCTCAATTTCTATTTACTGGTGAATATTAGATGTTACCCTGGTGGCAACGACTAGCATCTGATCATCAGGCCATCAGGATGAAGTCCAAGGAGAGGAGCAGCCATGGGTCAAAGTCGACGATGGTCAACACTGCCATCAACATTGGATTCCAGCTATTTTTGGTTAGTATATTTTTTGTATATCAGTTTCCCCCTCCCCTCTCCCTCCCCTCCCAACCCCCACCCCCACCCCACCCCACCCCTTACCCCACCCCTTCTCCCGTCTTGGTTAGGGAATTCTATTCAGGAGCCTTTGTGCATTTTGGAGATGATGTAATGGGTAAATGGATAGAATTTAGGTTAGGGCTAGTAGTATAAACCCTTGTAAACTTAGTTAATATTAAGTCCTCAGCATCAATCCACTTCATTGCCTGCCAAAAGTGGGGACTTAGTGGGAAGGTAATTTGTTTCTAGTCTTGAGTCTTTCTAATTTCATGTTCTAATCTGTTCTCAATTTGTACTTTCTGAAAAATATTCAATGCTGCCTCATGGCAGCATTTGAATATGAAGCCACCAGGATGAAGTCCAAGGAGAGGAGCAGCCATGGGCCAAAGTCAACGATGGTCAACGTTGGATTCCAGCTACCCCACCCCTGGGGACTGGGTAGGTATCAATGAATAAGTCCTCAGTACCCCATTGCTTGTCGTAATAGGCAACTAAATGGGGAGCATGGTGTTTTCAAGTTTGTCTCTTAAACTTGTTTTTTATTAGATTCCTGTTCTCAACTATTCTCAATTTCTATTTACTGGTGAATATTAGATGGTACCCCGGTGGCAACGACTGGAGCTTCCGAATATCAAGCCGTCAGGATGACTTCCTAGGAGAGGAGCAGCCATGGGTCAAAGTCGACGATGGTCAACGTTGGATTCCAGCTACCCCACCCCTGGGGACTGGGTAGGTATCAATGAATAAGTCCTGAGTACCCCCTTGCTTGTCATAAAAGTCAACTAAATGGAGAGCATGGTGTTTTGAATCTGGTCTCTTTAACTTGTTTTAATTACATTCGTGTTCTAATTTATTCTCAATTTCTATTTACTGGTGAATATTAGATGTTACCCTGGTGGCAACGACTAGCATCTGATCATCAGGCCATCAGGATGAAGTCCAAGGAGAGGAGCAGCCATGGGTCAAAGTCGACGATGGTCAACACTGCCATCAACATTGGATTCCAGCTATTTTTGGTTAGTATATTTTTTGTATATCAGTTTCCCCCTCCCCTCTCCCTCCCCTCCCAACCCCCACCCCCACCCCACCCCACCCCTTACCCCACCCCTTCTCCCGTCTTGGTTAGGGAATTCTATTCAGGAGCCTTTGTGCATTTTGGAGATGATGTAATGGGTAAATGGATAGAATTTAGGTTAGGGCTAGTAGTATAAACCCTTGTAAACTTAGTTAATATTAAGTCCTCAGCATCAATCCACTTCATTGCCTGCCAAAAGTGGGGACTTAGTGGGAAGGTAATTTGTTTCTAGTCTTGAGTCTTTCTAATTTCATGTTCTAATCTGTTCTCAATTTGTACTTTCTGAAAAATATTCAATGCTGCCTCATGGCAGCATTTGAATATGAAGCCACCAGGATGAAGTCCAAGGAGAGGAGCAGCCATGGGCCAAAGTCAACGATGGTCAACGTTGGATTCCAGCTACCCCACCCCTGGGGAGTGGGTAGGTATCAATGAATAAGTCCTCAGTACCCCATTGCTTGTCGTAATAGGCAACTAAATGGGGAGCATGGTGTTTTCAAGTTTGTCTCTTAAACTTGTTTTAATTAGATTCCTGTTCTCAACTATTCTCAATTTCTATTTACTGGTGAATATTAGATGGTACTCTGGTGGCAACTACTGGAGTTTCCGAATATCAAGCCGTCAGGATGACTTCCTAGGAGAGGAGCAGCCATGGGTCTATGTCGACGATGGTCAACGTTGGATTCCAGCTACCCCACCCCTGGGGACTGGGTAGGTATCAATGAATAAGTCCTGAGTACCCCCTTGCTTGTCGTAAAAGGCAACAAAATGGGGAACATGGTGAATTTTGTCTCATAAACTTCTTTTAATTACATTCCTGTTCTAATTTATTCTCTATTTCTATTAGATGGTACCCCGGTGGCAACGACTGGAGCTTCCGAATATCAAGCAGTCAGGATGACTTCATAGGAGAGGAGCAGCCATGGGTCCATGTCGACGATGGTCAACGTTGGATTCCAGCTACCCCACCCCTGGGGACTGGGTAGGTATCAATGAATAAGTCCTCAGTACCCCATTGCTTGACGTAATAGGCAACTAAATGGGGAGCATGGTGTTTTGAAGTTTGTCTCTTAAACTTGTTTTAATTAGATTCCTGTTCTCAACTATTCTCAATTTCTATTTACTGGTGAATATTAGATGGTACCCCGGTGGCAACGACTGGAGCTTCCAAATATCAAGCCGTCAGGATGACTTCCTAGGAGAGGAGCAGCCATGGGTCAAAGTCGACGATGGTCAACGTTGGATTCCAGCTACCCCACCCCTGGGGACTGGGTAGGTATCAATGAATAAGTCCTCAGTACCCCTTTGCTTGTCATACAAGTCAATTAAATGGAGAGCATGGTGTTTTGAATTTTATCTATTAGAATAGGTTTTAATTACATTCGTGTTCTAACCTATTTTCAATTTGTATTTACCAATGAATATTAGATGGTACCCCGATGGCAACGGCTGGAGATTCTAAATATCAAGCCGTCAGGATGAAGTCCAAAGAGAGGAGCAGCCATGGGTCAAAGACGACGATGGTCAACGTTGGATTCCAGCTACCCCACCCCTGGGGACTGGGTAGGTATCAATGAATAAGTCCTGAGTACCCCCTTGCTTGTCGTAAAAGGCAACTAAATGGGGAGCATGGTGTTTTGAAGTTTGTCTCTTAAACTTGTTTTAATTACATTCCTGTTTTAATTTATTCTCTATTTCTATTAGATGGTACCCCGGTGGCAACGGCTGGAGCATCTGAATTTCAAGCCATCTGGATGAAGTCCAAGGAGAGGAGCAGGCATGGTCAAAGTCAACGCTGATCAACATCGCCATCATCAACGTTGGATTCCAGCTATTTTTGGTAAGTATGTTTTTTGTGTATTATTTTCTGTTCTAATCTGTTTTCAATTTGTACTTTGTGGTAAATATTCAATGCTGCCTTGTGGCAGCATTTGAATATGAAGCCATCAGGATGAAGTCCAAGGAGAGGAGCAGCCATGGGTCAATGTCGACGATGGTCAACGTTGGATTCCAGCTACCCCACCCCTGGGGACTGGGTAGGTATCAATGAATAAGTCCTTAGTACCCCATTGCTTGTCGTAATAGGCAACTAAATGGGGAGCATGGTGTTTTTAAGTTTGTCTCTTAAACTTGTTTTAATTAGATTCCTGTTCTCAACTATTCTCAATTTCTATTTACTGGTGAATATTAGATGGTACCCCGGTGGCAACGACTGGAGCTTCCGAATATCAAGCAGTCAGGATGACTTCCTAGGAGAGGAGCAGCCATGGGTCCATGTCGACGATGGTCAACGTTGGATTCCAGCTACCCCACCCCTGGGGACTGGGTAGGTATCAATGAATAAGTCCTCAGTACCCCATTGCTTGTCGTAATAGGCAACTAAATGGGGAGCATGGTGTTTTGAAGTTTGTCTCTTAAACTTGTTTTAATTAGATTCCTGTTCTCAACTATTCTCAATTTCTATTTACTGGTGAATATTAGATGGTACCCCGGTGGCAACGACTGGAGCTTCCGAATATCAAGCCGTCAGGATGACTTCCTAGGAGAGGAGCAGCCATGGGTCAAAGTCGACGATGGTCAACGTTGGATTCCAGCTACCTCACCCCTGGGGACTGGGTAGGTATCAATGAATAAGTCCTGAGTACCCCCTTGCTTGTCATAAAAGGCAACTAAATGGAGAGCATGGTGAATTTTGTCTCATAAACTTCTTTTAATTACATTCGTGTTCTAATTTATTCTCTATTTCTATTAGGTGGTACCCCGGTGGCAACGACTGGAGCTTCCGAATATCAAGCCGTCAGGATGACTTCCTAGGAGAGGAGCAGCCATGGGTCAAAGTCGACGATGGTCAACGTTGGATTCCAGCTACCCCACCCCTGGGGACTGGGTAGGTATCAATGAATAAGTCCTGAGTACCCCCTTGCTTGTCGTAAAAGGCAACTAAATGGGGAGCATGGTGTTTTGAAGTTTGTCTCTTAAACTTGTTTTAATTACATTCCTGTTTTAATTTATTCTCTATTTCTATTAGATGGTACCCCGGTGGCAACGGCTGGAGCATCTGAATTTCAAGCCATCTGGATGAAGTCCAAGGAGAGGAGCAGGCATGGTCAAAGTCAACGCTGATCAACATCGCCATCATCAACGTTGGATTCCAGCTATTTTTGGTAAGTATGTTTTTTGTGTATTATTTTCCTGTTCTAATCTGTTTTCAATTTGTACTTTGTGGTAAATATTCAATGCTGCCTTGTGGCAGCATTTGAATATGAAGCCATCAGGATGAAGTCCAAGGAGAGGAGCAGCCATGGGTCAATGTCGACGATGGTCAACGTTGGATTCCAGCTACCCCACCCCTGGGGACTGGGTAGGTATCAATGAATAAGTCCTTAGTACCCCATTGCTTGTCGTAATTGGCAACTAAATGGGGAGCATGGTGTTTTGAAGTTTGTCTCTTAAACTTGTTTTAATTAGATTCCTGTTCTCAACTATTCTCAATTTCTATTTACTGGTGAATATTAGATGGTACCCCGGTGGCAACGACTGGAGCTTCCGAATATCAAGCAGTCAGGATGACTTCCTAGGAGAGGAGCAGCCATGGGTCCATGTCGACGATGGTCAACGTTGGATTCCAGCTACCCCACCCCTGGGGACTGGGTAGGTATCAATGAATAAGTCCTCAGTACCCCATTGCTTGTCGTAATAGGCAACTAAATGGGGAGCATGGTGTTTTCAAGTTTGTCTCTTAAACTTGTTTTAATTAGATTCCTGTTCTCAACTATTCTCAATTTCTATTTACTGGTGAATATTAGATGGTACCCCGGTGGCAACGACTGGAGCTTCCGAATATCAAGCCGTCAGGATGACTTCCTAGGAGAGGAGCAGCCATGGGTCAAAGTCGACGATGGTCAACGTTGGATTCCAGCTACCCCACCCCTGGGGACTGGGTAGGTATCAATGAATAAGTCCTGAGTACCCCCTTGCTTGTCATAAAAGTCAACTAAATGGAGAGCATGGTGTTTTGAATCTGGTCTCTTTAACTTGTTTTAATTACATTCGTGTTCTAATTTATTCTCAATTTCTATTTACTGGTGAATATTAGATGTTACCCTGGTGGCAACGACTAGCATCTGATCATCAGGCCATCAGGATGAAGTCCAAGGAGAGGAGCAGCCATGGGTCAAAGTCGACGATGGTCAACACTGCCATCAACATTGGATTCCAGCTATTTTTGGTTAGTATATTTTTTGTATATCAGTTTCCCCCTCCCCTCTCCCTCCCCTCCCAACCCCCACCCCCACCCCACCCCACCCCTTACCCCACCCCTTCTCCCGTCTTGGTTAGGGAATTCTATTCAGGAGCCTTTGTGCATTTTGGAGATGATGTAATGGGTAAATGGATAGAATTTAGGTTAGGGCTAGTAGTATAAACCCTTGTAAACTTAGTTAATATTAAGTCCTCAGCATCAATCCACTTCATTGCCTGCCAAAAGTGGGGACTTAGTGGGAAGGTAATTTGTTTCTAGTCTTGAGTCTTTCTAATTTCATGTTCTAATCTGTTCTCAATTTGTACTTTCTGAAAAATATTCAATGCTGCCTCATGGCAGCATTTGAATATGAAGCCACCAGGATGAAGTCCAAGGAGAGGAGCAGCCATGGGCCAAAGCCGACGATGGTCAACGTTGGATTCCAGCTACCCCACCACTGGGGAGTGGGTAGGTATCAATGAATAAGTCCTCAGTACCCCATTGCTTGTCGTAATAGGCAACTAAATGGGGAGCATGGTGTTTTGAAGTTTGTCTCTTAAACTTGTTTTAATTAGATTCCTGTTCTCAACTATTCTCAATTTCTATTTACTGGTGAATATTAGATGGTACTCCGGTGGCAACGACTGGAGTTTCCGAATATCAAGCCGTCAGAATGACTTCCTAGGAGAGGAGCAGCCATGGGTCCATGTCGACGATGGTCAACGTTGGATTCCAGCTACCCCACCCCTGGGGACTGGGTAGGTATCAATGAATAAGTCCTCAGTACCCACTTGCTTGTCGTAAAAGGCAACTAAATTGGGAACATGGTGAATTTTGTCTCATAAACTTATTTTAATTACATTCGTGTTCTAATTTATTCTCTATTTCTATTAGGTGGTACCCCGGTGGCAACAACTGGAGCTTCCGAATGTCAAGCCGTCAGGATGACTTCCTAAGAGAGGAGCAGCCATGGGTCAAAGTCGACGATGGTCAATGTTGGATTCCAGCTACCCCACCCCTGGGGACTGGGTAGGTATCAATGAATAAGTCCTGAGTACCCCTTGCTTGTCGTAAAAGGCAACTAAATGGGGAGCATGGTGTTTTGAAGTTTGTCTCTTAAACTTATTTTAATTACATTCGTGTTCTAATTTATTCTCTACTTCTATTAGATGGTACCCCGGTGGCAATGGCTGGAGCATCTGAATTTCAAGCCATCAAGATGAAGTCCAAGAAGAGGAGCAGGCATGGTCAAAGTCAACGCTGATCAACATCGCCATCATCAACGCTGGATTCCAGCTATTTTTGGTAAGTATGTTTTTTGTGTATTATTTTCCTGTTTTAATCTGTTTTCAATTTGTACTTTGTGGTAAATATTCAATGCTGCCTTGTGGCAGCATTTGAATATGAAGCCATCAGGATGAAGTCCAAGGAGAGGAGCAGCCATGGGTCAATGTCGACGATGGTCAATGTTGGATTCCAGCTACCCCACCCCTGGGGAGTGGGTAGGTATCAATGAATAAGTCCTCAGTACCCCTTTGCTTGTCATACAAGTCAACTAAATGGAGAGCATGGTGTTTTGAATTTTATCTATTAAAATAGGTTTTAATTACATTCGTGTTCTAACCTATTTTCAATTTGTATTTACCGATGAATATTAGATGGTACCCCGATGGCAACGGCTGGAGCTTCTGAATATCAAGCCCTCAGGATGAAGTCCAAAGAAAGGAGCAGCCATGGGTCAAAGTCGACGATGGTCAACGTTGGATTCCAGCTACCCCACCCCTGGGGACTGGGTAGGTATCAATGAATAAGTCCTGAGTACCCCCTTGCTTGTCGTAAAAGGCAATAAAATGGGGAGCATGGTGAATTTTGTCTCATAAACTTCTTTTAATTACATTCCTGTTCTAATTTATTCTCTATTTCTATTAGATGGTACCCCGGTGGCAACGACTGGAGCTTCCGAATATCAAGCAGTCAGGATGACTTCATAGGAGAGGAGCAGCCATGGGTCCATGTCGACGATGGTCAACGTTGGATTCCAGCTACCCCACCCCTGGGGACTGGGTAGGTATCAATGAATAAGTCCTCAGTACCCCCTTGCTTGTCGTAAAAGGCAACAAAATGGGGAGCATGGTGAATTTTGTCTCATAAACTTCTTTTAATTACATTCCTGTTCTAATTTATTCTCTATTTCTATTAGATGGTACCCCGGTGGCAACGACTGGAGCTTCCGAATATCAAGCAGTCAGGATGACTTCATAGGAGAGGAGCAGCCATGGGTCCATGTGGACGATGGTCAACGTTGGATTCCAGCTACCCCACCCCTGGGGACTGGGTAGGTATCAATGAATAAGTCCTCAGTACCCCCTTGCTTGTCGTAAAAGGCAACAAAATGGGGAGCATGGTGAATTTTGTCTCATAAACTTCTTTTAATTACATTCCTGTTCTAATTTATTCTCTATTTCTATTAGATGGTACCCCGGTGGCAACGACTGGAGCTTCCGAATATCAAGCAGTCAGGATGACTTCATAGGAGAGGAGCAGCCATGGGTCCATGTCGACGATGGTCAACGTTGGATTCCAGCTACCCCACCCCTGGGGACTGGGTAGGTATCAATGAATAAGTCCTCAGTACCCCATTGCTTGTCGTAATAGGCAACTAAATGGGGAGCATGGTGTTTTGAAGTTTGTCTCTTAAACTTGTTTTAATTAGATTCCTGTTCTCAACTATTCTCAATTTCTATTTACTGGTGAATATTAGATGGTACCCCGGTGGCAACGACTGGAGCTTCCAAATATCAAGCCGTCAGGATGACTTCCTAGGAGAGGAGCAGCCATGGGTCAAAGTCGACGATGGTCAACGTTGGATTCCAGCTACCCCACCCCTGGGGACTGGGTAGGTATCAATGAATAAGTCCTCAGTACCCCTTTGCTTGTCATACAAGTCAATTAAATGGAGAGCATGGTGTTTTGAATTTTATCTATTAGAATAGGTTTTAATTACATTCGTGTTCTAACCTATTTTCAATTTGTATTTACCAATGAATATTAGATGGTACCCCGATGGCAACGGCTGGAGATTCTAAATATCAAGCCGTCAGGATGAAGTCCAAAGAGAGGAGCAGCCATGGGTCAAAGACGACGATGGTCAACGTTGGATTCCAGCTACCCCACCCCTGGGGACTGGGTAGGTATCAATGAATAAGTCCTGAGTACCCCCTTGCTTGTCGTAAAAGGCAACTAAATGGGGAGCATGGTGTTTTGAAGTTTGTCTCTTAAACTTGTTTTAATTACATTCCTGTTTTAATTTATTCTCTATTTCTATTAGATGGTACCCCGGTGGCAACGGCTGGAGCATCTGAATTTCAAGCCATCTGGATGAAGTCCAAGGAGAGGAGCAGGCATGGTCAAAGTCAACGCTGATCAACATCGCCATCATCAACGTTGGATTCCAGCTATTTTTGGTAAGTATGTTTTTTGTGTATTATTTTCCTGTTTTAATCTGTTTTCAATTTGTACTTTGTGGTAAATATTCAATGCTGCCTTGTGGCAGCATTTGAATATGAAGCCATCAGGATGAAGTCCAAGGAGAGGAGCAGCCATGGGTCAATGTCGACGATGGTCAACGTTGGATTCCAGCTACCCCACCCCTGGGGAGTGGGTAGGTATCAATGAATAAGTCCTCAGTACCCCTTTGCTTGTCATACAAGTCAACTAAATGGAGAGCATGGTGTTTTGAATTTTATCTATTGAAATAGGTTTTAATTACATTCGTGTTCTAACCTATTTTCAATTTGTATTTACCGATGAATATTAGATGGTACCCCGATGGCAACGGCTGGAGCTTATGAATATCAAGCCCTCAGGATGAAGTCCAAAGAGAGGAGCAGCCATGGGTCAAAGTCGACGATGGTCAACGTTGGATTCCAGCTACCCCACCCCTGGGGACTGGGTAGGTATCAATGAATAAGTCCTGAGTACCCCCTTGCTTGTCGTAAAAGGCAACAAAATGGGGAGCATGATGAATTTTGTCTCATAAACTTCTTTTAATTACATTCCTGTTCTAATTTATTCTCTATTTCTATTAGATGGTACCCCGGTGGCAACGACTGGAGCTTCCGAATATCAAGCAGTCAGGATGACTTCATAGGAGAGGAGCAGCCATGGGTCCATGTCGACGATGGTCAACGTTGGATTCCAGCTACCCCACCCCTGGGGACTGGGTAGGTATCAATGAATAAGTCCTCAGTACCCCATTGCTTGTCGTAATAGGCAACTAAATGGGGAGCATAGTGTTTTGAAGTTTGTCTCTTAAACTTGTTTTAATTAGATTCCTGTTCTCAACTATTCTCAATTTCTATTTACTGGTGAATATTAGATGGTACCCCGGTGGCAACGACTGGAGCTTCCGAATATCAAGCCGTCAGGATGACTTCCTAGGAGAGGAGCAGCCATGGGTCAAAGTCGACGATGGTCAACGTTGGATTCCAGCTACCCCACCCCTGGGGACTGGGTAGGTATCAATGAATATGTCCTGAGTACCCCCTTGCTTGTCGTAAAAGGCAACTAAATGGGGAGCATGGTGTTTTGAAGTTTGTCTCTTAAACTTGTTTTAATTACATTCCTGTTCTAATTTATTCTCTATTTCTATTAGATGGTACCCCGGTGGCAACGGCTGGAGCATCTGAATTTCAAGCCATCTGGATGAAGTCCAAGGAGAGGAGCAGGCATGGTCAAAGTCAACGCTGATCAACATCGCCATCATCAACGTTGGATTCCAGCTATTTTTGGTAAGTATGTTTTTTGTGTATTATTTTCCTGTTCTAATCTGTTTTCAATTTGTACTTTGTGGTAAATATTCAATGCTGCCTTGTGGCAGCATTTGAATATGAAGCCATCAGGATGAAGTCCAAGGAGAGGAGCAGCCATGGGTCAATGTCGACGATGGTCAACGTTGGATTCCAGCTACCCCACCCCTGGGGAGTGGGTAGGTATCAATGAATAAGTCCTTAGTACCCCATTGCTTGTCGTATTAGGCAACTAAATGGGGAGCATGGTGTTTTTAAGTTTGTCTCTTAAACTTGTTTTAATTAGATTCCTGTTCTCAACTATTCTCAATTTCTATTTACTGGTGAATATTAGATGGTACCCCGGTGGCAACGACTGGAGCTTCCGAATATCAAGCAGTCAGGATGACTTCCTAGGAGAGGAGCAGCCATAGGTCCATGTCGACGATGGTCAACGTTGGATTCCAGCTACCCCACCCCTGGGGACTGGGTAGGTATCAATGAATAAGTCCACAGTACCCCATTGCTTGTCGTAATAGGCAACTAAATGGGGAGCATGGTGTTTTGAAGTTTGTCTCTTAAACTTGTTTTAATTAGATTCCTGTTCTCAACTATTCTCAATTTGTATTTACTGGTGAATATTAGATGGTACCCCGGTGGCAACGACTGGAGCTTCCGAATATCAAGCCGTCAGGATGACTTCCTAGGAGAGGAGCAGCCATGGGTCAAAGTCGACGATGGTCAACGTTGGATTCCAGCTACCCCACCCCTGGGGACTGGGTAGGTATCAATGAATAAGTCCTGAGTACCCCCTTGCTTGTCATAAAAGTCAACTAAATGGAGAGCATGGTGTTTTGAATCTGGTCTCTTTAACTTGTTTTAATTACATTCGTGTTCTAATTTATTCTCAATTTCTATTTACTGGTGAATATTAGATGTTACCCTGGTGGCAACGACTAGCATCTGATCATCAGGCCATCAGGATGAAGTCCAAGGAGAGGAGCAGCCATGGGTCAAAGTTGATGATGGTCAACACTGCCATCAACATTGGATTCCAGCTATTTTTGGTTAGTATATTTTTTGTATATCAGTTTCCCCCTCCCCTCTCCCTCCCCTCCCAACCCCCACCCCCACCCCACCCCACCCCTTACCCCACCCCTTCTCCCGTCTTGGTTAGGGAATTCTATTCAGGAGCCTTTGTGCATTTTGGAGATGATGTAATGGGTAAATGGATAGAATTTAGGTTAGGGCTAGTAGTATAAACCCTTGTAAACTTAGTTAATATTAAGTCCTCAGCATCAATCCACTTCATTGCCTGCCAAAAGTGGGGACTTAGTGGGAAGGTAATTTGTTTCTAGTCTTGAGTCTTTCTAATTTCATGTTCTAATCTGTTCTCAATTTGTACTTTCTGAAAAATATTCAATGCTGCCTCATGGCAGCATTTGAATATGAAGCCACCAGGATGAAGTCCAAGGAGAGGAGCAGCCATGGGCCAAAGTCGACGATGGTCAACGTTGGATTCCAGCTACCCCACCCTTGGGGACTGGGTAGGTATCAATGAATAAGTCCTCAGTACCCCCTTGCTTGTCGTAAAAGGCAACAAAATGGGGAGCATGGTGAATTTTGTCTCATAAACTTCTTTTAATTACATTCCTGTTCTAATTTATTCTCTATTTCTATTAGATGGTACCCCAGTGGCAACGACTGGAGCTTCCGAATATCAAGTAGTCAGGATGACTTCATAGGAGAGGAGCAGCCATGGGTCCATGTCGACGATGGTCAACGTTGGATTCCAGCTACCCCACCCCTGGGGACTGGGTAGGTATCAAGGAATAAGTCCTCAGTACCCCATTGCTTGTCGTAATAGGCAACTAAATGGGGAGCATAGTGTTTTGAAGTTTGTCTCTTAAACTTGTTTTAATTAGATTCCTGTTCTCAACTATTCTCAATTTCTATTTACTGGTGAATATTAGATGGTACCCCGGTGGCAACGACTGGAGCTTCCGAATATCAAGCCGTCAGGATGACTTCCTAGGAGAGGAGCAGCCATGGGTCAAAGTCGACGATGGTCAATGTTGGATTCCAGCTACCCCACCCCTGGGGACTGGGTAGGTATCAATGAATAAGTCCTGAGTACCCCCTTGCTTGTCGTAAAAGGCAACTAAATGGGGAGCATGGTGTTTTGAAGTTTGTCTCTTAAACTTGTTTTAATTACATTCCTGTTCTAATTTATTCTCTATTTCTATTAGATGGTACCCCGGTGGCAACGGCTGGAGCATCTGAATTTCAAGCCATCAGGATGAAGTCCAAGGAGAGGAGCAGGCATGGTGAAAGTCAACGCTGATCAACATCGCCATCATCAACGTTGGATTCCAGCTATTTTTGGTAAGTATGTTTTTTGTGTATTATTTTCCTGTTCTAATCTGTTTTCAATTTGTACTTTGTGGTAAATATTCAATGCTGCCTTGTGGCAGCATTTGAATATGAAGCCATCAGGATGAAGTCCAAGGAGAGGAGCAGCCATGGGTCAATGTCGACGATGGTCAACGTTGGATTCCAGCTACCCCACCCCTGGGGAGTGGGTAGGTATCAATGAATAAGTCCTCAGTACCCCTTTGCTTGTCATACAAGTCAATTAAATGGAGAACATGGTGTTTTGAATTTTATCTATTAAAATAGGTTTTAATTACATTCGTGTTCTAACCTATTTTCAATTTATATTTACCGATGAATATTAGATGGTAACCCAATGGCAACGGCTGGAGATTCTGAATATCAAGCCGTCAGGATGAAGTCCAAAGAGAGGAGCAGCCATGGGTCAAAGTCGACGTTGGTCAACGTTGGATTCCAGCTACCCCACCCCTGGGGAGTGGGTAGGTATCAATGAATAAGTCCTCAGTACCCCTTTACTTGTCGTAAAAGTCAACTAAATGGGGAGCATGGTATTTTGAATTTTGTCTCTTAAACTTGTTTTTAATTAGATTCCTGTTCTCAACTATTCTCAATTTCTATTTACTGGTGAATATTAGATGGTACCCCGGTGGCAACGACTGGAGCTTCCGAACATCAAGCCGTCAGGATGACTTCCTAGGAGAGGAGCAGCCATGGATCCATGTCAACGATGGTCAACGTTGGATTCCAGCTACCCCACCCTTGGGGACTGGGTAGGTATCAATGAATAAGTACTCAGTACCCCATTGCGTGTCGTAATAGGCAACTAAATGGGGAGCATGGTGTTTTGAAGTTTGTCTCTTAAACTTGTTTTAATTAGATTCCTGTTCTCAACTATTCTCAATTTCTATTTACTGGTGAATATTAGATGGTACCCCGGTGGAAACGACTGGAGCTTCCGAATATCAAGCCGTCAGGATGACTTCCTAGGAGAGGAGCAGCCATGGGTCAAAGTCGACGATGGTCAACGTTGGATTCCAGCTACCCCACCCCTGGGGACTGGGTAGGTATCAATGAATAAGTCCTGAGTACCCCCTTGCTTGTCGTAAAAGGCAACTAAATGGGGAGCATGGTGTTTTGAAGTTTGTCTCTTAAACTTGTTTTAATTACATTCCTGTTCCATTTATTCTCTATTTCTATTAGATGGTACCCCGGTGGCAACGGCTGGAGCATCTGAATTTCAAGCCATCAGGATGAAGTCCAAGGAGAGGAGCAGGCATGGTGAAAGTCAACGCTGATCAACATCGCCATCATCAACGTTGGATTCCAGCTATTTTTGGTAAGTATGTTTTTTGTGTATTATTTTCCTGTTCTAATCTGTTTTCAATTTGTACTTTGTGGTAAATATTCAATGCTGCCTTGTGGCAGCATTTGAATATGAAGCCATCAGGATGAAGTCCAAGGAGAGGAGCAGCCATGGGTCAATGTCGACGATGGTCAACGTTGGATTCCAGCTACCCCACCCCTGGGGAGTGGGTAGGTATCAATGAATAAGTCCTCAGTACCCCTTTGCTTGTCATACAAGTCAATTTATTGGAGAGCATGGTGTTTTGAATTTTATCTATTAAAATAGGTTTTAATTACATTCGTGTTCTAACCTATTTTCAATTTGTATTTACCGATGAATATTAGATGGTACCCCGATGGCAACGGCTGGAGATTCTGAATATCAAGCCGTCAGGATGAAGTCCAAAGAGAGGAGCAGCCATGGGTCAAAGTCGACGATGGTCAACGTTGGATTCCAGCTACCCCACCCCTGTGGACTGGGTAGGTATCAATGAATAAGTCCTCAGTACCCCTTTACTTGTCGTAAAATTCAACTAAATGGGGAGTACTGTGTTTTGAAGTTTGTCTCTTAAACTTGTTTTTAATTAGATTCCTGTTCTCAACTATTCTCAATTTCTATTTACTGGTGAATATTAGATGGTACCCCAGTGGCAACGACTGGAGCTTCCGAATATCAAGCCCTCAGGATGACTTCCTAGGAGAGGAGCAGCCATGGGTCCATGTCGACGATGGTCAACGTTGGATTCCAGCTACCCCACCCCTGGGGACTGGGTAGGTATCAATGAATAAGTCCTCAGTACCCCATTGCTTATCGTAATAGGCAACTAAATGGGGAGCATGGTGTTTTGAAGTTTGTCTCTTAAACTTGTTTTAATTAGATTCCTGTTCTCAACTATTCTCAATTTCTATTTACTGGTGAATATTAGATGGTACCCCAGTGGCAACGGCTGGAGCTTCCGAATATCAAGCTCTCAGGATGACTTCCTAGGAGAGGAGCAGCCATGGGTCAAAGTCGACGATGGTCAACGTTGGATTCCAGCTACCCCACCCCTGGGGACTGGGTAGGTATCAATGAATAAGTCCTCAGTACCCCCTTGCTTGTCGTAAAAGGCAACTAAATGGGGAGCATGGTGTTTTGAAGTTTGTCTCTTAAACTTGTTTTAATTACATTCCTGTTCTAATTTATTCTCTATTTCTATTAGATGGTACCCCGGTGGCAACGACTGGAGCTTCCGAATATCAAGCAGTCAGGATGACTTCATAGGAGAGGAGCAGCCATGGGTCCATGTCAACGATGGTCAACGTTGGATTCCAGCTACCCCACCCCTGGGGACTGGGTAGGTATCAATGAATAAGTCCTCAGTATCCCATTGCTTGTCGTAATAGGCAACTAAGTGGGGAGCATGGTGTTTTGAAGTTTGTCTCTTAAACTTGTTTTAATTAGATTCCTGTTCTCAACTATTCTCAATTTCTATTTACTGGTGAATATTAGATGGTACCCCGGTGGCAACGACTGGAGCTTCCGAATATCAAGCTCTCAGGATGACTTCCTAGGAGAGGAGCAGCCATGGGTCAAAGTCGACGATGGTCAACGTTGGATTCCAGCTACCCCACCCCTGGGGACTGGGTAGGTATCAATGAATAAGTCCTGAGTACCCCCTTGCTTGTCGTAAAAGGCAACTAAATGGGGAGCATGGTGTTTTGAAGTTTGTCTCTTAAACTTGTTTTAATTACATTCCTGTTCCATTTATTCTCTATTTCTATTAGATGGTACCCCGGTGGCAACGGCTGGAGCATCTGAATTTCAAGCCATCAGGATGAAGTCCAAGGAGAGGAGCAGGCATGGTGAAAGTCAACGCTGATCAACATCGCCATCATCAACGTTGGATTCCAGCTATTTTTGGTAAGTATGTTTTTTGTGTATTATTTTCCTGTTCTAATCTGTTTTCAATTTGTACTTTGTGATAAATATTCAATGCTGCCTTGTGGCAGCATTTGAATATGAAGCCATCAGGATGAAGTCCAAGGAGAGGAGCAGCCATGGGTCAATGTCGACGATGGTCAACGTTGGATTCCAGCTACCCCACCCCTGGGGAGTGGGTAGGTATCAATGAATAAGTCCTCAGTACCCCTTTGCTTGTCATACAAGTCAACTAAATGGAGAGCATGGTGTTTTGAATTTTATCTATCAAAATAGTTTTAATTACATTCGTGTTCTCAACTATTCTCAATTTCTATTTACTGGTGAATATTAGATGGTACCCCGGTGGCAACGGCTGGAGATTCCGAATATCAAGCCGTCAGGATGAATCTCCAAAGAGAGGAGCAGCCATGGGTCAAAGTCGACGATGGTCAACGTTGGATTCCAGCTACCCCACCCCTGGGGACTGGGTAGGTATCAATGAATAAGTCCTCAGTACCCCTTTACTTGTCGTAAAATTTAACTAAATGGGGAGCATGGTGTTTTGAAGTTTGTCTCTTAAACTTGTTTTTAATTAGATTCCTGTTCTAATTTATTCTTTATTTCTATTAGATGGTACCCCGGTGGCAACGACTGGAGCTTCCGAATATCAAGCAGTCAGGATGACTTCCTAGGAGAGGAGCAGCCATGGGTCCATGTCGACGATGGTCAACGTTGGATTCCAGCTACCCCACCCCTGGGGACTGGGTAGGTATCAATGAATAAGTCCTCAGTACCCCATTGCTTGTCGTAATAGGCAACTAAATGGGGAGCATGGTGTTTTGAAGTTTGTCTCTTAAACTTGTTTTAATTAGATTCCTGTTCTCAACTATTCTCAATTTCTATTTACTGGTGAATATTAGATGGTACCCCGGTGGCAACGACTGGAGCTTCCGAATATCAAGCTCTCAGGATGACTTCCTAGGAGAGGAGCAGCCATGGGTCAAAGTCGACGATGGTCAACGTTGGATTCCAGCTACCCCACCCCTGGGGACTGGGTAGGTATCAAAGAATAAGTCCTCAGTACCCCATTGCTTGTCGTAATAGGCAACTAAATGGGGAGCATGGTGTTTTGAAGTTTGTCTCTTAAACTTGTTTTAATTAGATTCCTGTTCTCAACTATTCTCAATTTCTATTTACTGGTGAATATTAGATGGTACCCCGGTGGCAACGGCTGGAGCTTCCGAATATCAAGCTCTCAGGATGACTTCCTAGGAGAGGAGCAGCCATGGGTCAAAGTTGACGATGGTCAACGTTGAATTCCAGCTACCCCACCCCTGGGGACTGGGTAGGTATCAATGAATAAGTCCTGAGTACCCCCTTGCTTGTCGTAAAAGGCAACTAAATGGGGAGCATGGTGTTTTGAAGTTTGTCTCTTAAACTTGTTTTAATTACATTCCTGTTCTAATTTATTCTCTATTTCTATTAGATGGTACCCCGGTGGCAACGACTGGAGCTTCCGAATATCAAGCAGTCAGGATGACTTCATAGGAGAGGAGCAGCCATGGGTCCATGTCGACGATGGTCAATGTTGGATTCCAGCTACCCCACCCCTGGGGACTGGGTAGGTATCAATGAATAAGTCCTGAGTACCCCCTTGCTTGTCGTAAAAGGCAACTAAATGGGGAGCATGGTGTTTTGAAGTTTGTCTCTTAAACTTGTTTTAATTACATTCCTGTTCTAATTTATTCTCTATTTCTATTAGATGGTACCCCGGTGGCAACGGCTGGAGCATCTGAATTTCAAGCCATCAGGATGAAGTCCAAGGAGAGGAGCAGGCATGGTGAAAGTCAACGCTGATCAACATCGCCATCATCAACGTTGGATTCCAGCTATTTTTGGTAAGTATGTTTTTTGTGTATTATTTTCCTGTTCTAATCTGTTTTCAATTTGTACTTTGTGGTAAATATTCAATGCTGCCTTGTGGCAGCATTTGAATATGAAGCCATCAGGATGAAGTCCAAGGAGAGGAGCAGCCATGGGTCAATGTCGACGATGGTCAACGTTGGATTCCAGCTACCCCACCCCTGGGGAGTGGGTAGGTATCAATGAATAAGTCCTCAGTACCCCTTTGCTTGTCATACAAGTCAATTAAATGGGGAGCATGGTGTTTTGAATTTTATCTATTAAAATAGGTTTTAATTACATTCGTGTTCTAACCTATTTTCAATTTGTATTTACCGATGAATATTAGATGGTACCCCGATGGCAACGGCTGGAGATTCTGAATATCAAGCCGTCAGGATGAAGTCCAAAGAGAGGAGCAGCCATGGGTCAAAGTCGACGATGGTCAACGTTGGATTCCAGCTACCCCACCCCTGTGGACTGGGTAGGTATCAATGAATAAGTCCTCAGTACCCCTTTACTTGTCGTAAAATTCAACTAAATGGGGAGCATTGTGTTTTGAAGTTTGTCTCTTAAACTTGTTTTTAATTAGATTCCTGTTCTCAACTATTCTCAATTTCTATTTACTGGTGAATATTAGATGGTACCCCGGTGGCAACGACTGGAGCTTCCGAATATCAAGCCGTCAGGATGACTTCCTAGGAGAGGAGCAGCCATGGGTCCATGTCGACGATGGTCAACGTTGGATTCCAGCTACCCCACCCCTGGGGACTGGGTAGGTATCAATGAATAAGTCCTCAGTACCCCATTGCTTGTCGTAATGGTAACTAAATGGGGAGCATGGTGTTTTGAAGTTTGTCTCTTAAACTTGTTTTAATTAGATTCCTGTTCTCAACTATTCTCAATTTCTATTTACTGGTGAATATTAGATGGTACCCCGGTGGCAACGGCTGGAGCTTCCGAATATCAAGCTCTCAGGAAGACTTCCTAGGAGAGGAGCAGCCATGGGTCAAAGTTGACGATGGTCAACGTTGGATTCCAGCTACCCCACCCCTGGGGACTGGGTAGGTATCAATGAATAAGTCCTGAGTACCCCCTTGCTTGTCGTAAAAGGCAACTAAATGGGGAGCATGGTGTTTTGAAGTTTGTCTCTTAAACTTGTTTTAATTACATTCCTGTTCTAATTTATTCTCTATTTCTATTAGATGGTACCCCGGTGGCAACGACTGGAGCTTCCGAATATCAAGCAGTCAGGATGACTTCATAGGAGAGGAGCAGCCATGGGTCCATGTCGACGATGGTCAACGTTGGATTCCAGCTACCCCACCCCTGGGGACTGGGTAGGTATCAATGAATAAGTCCTCAGTACCCCATTGCTTGTCGTAATAGGCAACTAAATGGGGAGCATGGTGTTTTGAAGTTTGTCTCTTAAACTTGTTTTAATTAGATTCCTGTTCTCAACTATTCTCAATTTCTATTTACTGGTGAATATTAGATGGTACCCCGGTGGCAACGACTGGAGCTTCCGAATATCAAGCCGTCAGGATGACTTCCTAGGAGAGGAGCAGCCATGGGTCAAAGTCGACGATGGTCAACGTTGGATTCCAGCTACCCCACCCCTGGGGACTGGGTAGGTATCAATGAATAAGTCCTGAGTACCCCCTTGCTTGTCGTAAAAGGCAACTAAATGGGGAGCATGGTGTTTTGAAGTTTGTCTCTTAAACTTGTTTTAATTACATTCCTGTTCCATTTATTCTCTATTTCTATTAGATGGTACCCCGGTGGCAACGGCTGGAGCATCTGAATTTCAAGCCATCAGGATGAAGTCCAAGGAGAGGAGCAGGCATGGTGAAAGTCAACGCTGATCAACATCGCCATCATCAACGTTGGATTCCAGCTATTTTTGGTAAGTATGTTTTTTGTGTATTATTTTCCTGTTCTAATCTGTTTTCAATTTGTACTTTGTGGTAAATATTCAATGCTGCCTTGTGGCAGCATTTGAATATGAAGCCATCAGGATGAAGTCCAAGGAGAGGAGCAGCCATGGGTCAATGTCGACGATGGTCAACGTTGGATTCCAGCTACCCCACCCCTGGGGAGTGGGTAGGTATCAATGAATAAGTCCTCAGTACCCCTTTGCTTGTCATACAAGTCAATTTATTGGAGAGCATGGTGTTTTGAATTTTATCTATTAAAATAGGTTTTAATTACATTCGTGTTCTAACCTATTTTCAATTTGTATTTACCGATGAATATTAGATGGTACCCCGATGGCAACGGCTGGAGATTCTGAATATCAAGCCGTCAGGATGAAGTCCAAAGAGAGGAGCAGCCATGGGTCAAAGTCGACGATGGTCAACGTTGGATTCCAGCTACCCCACCCCTGTGGACTGGGTAGGTATCAATGAATAAGTCCTCAGTACCCCTTTACTTGTCGTAAAATTCAACTAAATGGGGAGTACTGTGTTTTGAAGTTTGTCTCTTAAACTTGTTTTTAATTAGATTCCTGTTCTCAACTATTCTCAATTTCTATTTACTGGTGAATATTAGATGGTACCCCGGTGGCAACGACTGGAGCTTCCGAATATCAAGCCCTCAGGATGACTTCCTAGGAGAGGAGCAGCCATGGGTCCATGTCGACGATGGTCAACGTTGGATTCCAGCTACCCCACCCCTGGGGACTGGGTAGGTATCAATGAATAAGTCCTCAGTACCCCATTGCTTATCGTAATAGGCAACTAAATGGGGAGCATGGTGTTTTGAAGTTTGTCTCTTAAACTTGTTTTAATTAGATTCCTGTTCTCAACTATTCTCAATTTCTATTTACTGGTGAATATTAGATGGTACCCCAGTGGCAACGGCTGGAGCTTCCGAATATCAAGCTCTCAGGATGACTTCCTAGGAGAGGAGCAGCCATGGGTCAAAGTCGACGATGGTCAACGTTGGATTCCAGCTACCCCACCCCTGGGGACTGGGTAGGTATCAATGAATAAGTCCTCAGTACCCCCTTGCTTGTCGTAAAAGGCAACTAAATGGGGAGCATGGTGTTTTGAAGTTTGTCTCTTAAACTTGTTTTAATTACATTCCTGTTCTAATTTATTCTCTATTTCTATTAGATGGTACCCCGGTGGCAACGACTGGAGCTTCCGAATATCAAGCAGTCAGGATGACTTCATAGGAGAGGAGCAGCCATGGGTCCATGTCGACGATGGTCAACGTTGGATTCCAGCTACCCCACCCCTGGGGACTGGGTAGGTATCAATGAATAAGTCCTCAGTACCCCATTGCTTGTCGTAATAGGCAACTAAGTGGGGAGCATGGTGTTTTGAAGTTTGTCTCTTAAACTTGTTTTAATTAGATTCCTGTTCTCAACTATTCTCAATTTCTATTTACTGGTGAATATTAGATGGTACCCCGGTGGCAACGACTGGAGCTTCCGAATATCAAGCTCTCAGGATGACTTCCTAGGAGAGGAGCAGCCATGGGTCAAAGTCGACGATGGTCAACGTTGGATTCCAGCTACCCCACCCCTGGGGACTGGGTAGGTATCAATGAATAAGTCCTGAGTACCCCCTTGCTTGTCGTAAAAGGCAACTAAATGGGGAGCATGGTGTTTTGAAGTTTGTCTCTTAAACTTGTTTTAATTACATTCCTGTTCCATTTATTCTCTATTTCTATTAGATGGTACCCCGGTGGCAACGGCTGGAGCATCTGAATTTCAAGCCATCAGGATGAAGTCCAAGGAGAGGAGCAGGCATGGTGAAAGTCAACGCTGATCAACATCGCCATCATCAACGTTGGATTCCAGCTATTTTTGGTAAGTATGTTTTTTGTGTATTATTTTCCTGTTCTAATCTGTTTTCAATTTGTACTTTGTGATAAATATTCAATGCTGCCTTGTGGCAGCATTTGAATATGAAGCCATCAGGATGAAGTCCAAGGAGAGGAGCAGCCATGGGTCAATGTCGACGATGGTCAACGTTGGATTCCAGCTACCCCACCCCTGGGGAGTGGGTAGGTATCAATGAATAAGTCCTCAGTACCCCTTTGCTTGTCATACAAGTCAACTAAATGGAGAGCATGGTGTTTTGAATTTTATCTATCAAAATAGTTTTAATTACATTCGTGTTCTCAACTATTCTCAATTTCTATTTACTGGTGAATATTAGATGGTACCCCGGTGGCAACGGCTGGAGATTCCGAATATCAAGCCGTCAGGATGAATCTCCAAAGAGAGGAGCAGCCATGGGTCAAAGTCGACGATGGTCAACGTTGGATTCCAGCTACCCCACCCCTGGGGACTGGGTAGGTATCAATGAATAAGTCCTCAGTACCCCTTTACTTGTCGTAAAATTTAACTAAATGGGGAGCATGGTGTTTTGAAGTTTGTCTCTTAAACTTGTTTTTAATTAGATTCCTGTTCTAATTTATTCTTTATTTCTATTAGATGGTACCCCGGTGGCAACGACTGGAGCTTCCGAATATCAAGCAGTCAGGATGACTTCCTAGGAGAGGAGCAGCCATGGGTCCATGTCGACGATGGTCAACGTTGGATTCCAGCTACCCCACCCCTGGGGACTGGGTAGGTATCAATGAATAAGTCCTCAGTACCCCATTGCTTGTCGTAATAGGCAACTAAATGGGGAGCATGGTGTTTTGAAGTTTGTCTCTTAAACTTGTTTTAATTAGATTCCTGTTCTCAACTATTCTCAATTTCTATTTACTGGTGAATATTAGATGGTACCCCGGTGGCAACGACTGGAGCTTCCGAAAATCAAGCTCTCAGGATGACTTCCTAGGAGAGGAGCAGCCATGGGTCAAAGTCGACGATGGTCAACGTTGGATTCCAGCTACCCCACCCCTGGGGACTGGGTAGGTATCAAAGAATAAGTCCTCAGTACCCCATTGCTTGTCGTAATAGGCAACTAAATGGGGAGCATGGTGTTTTGAAGTTTGTCTCTTAAACTTGTTTTAATTAGATTCCTGTTCTCAACTATTCTCAATTTCTATTTACTGGTGAATATTAGATGGTACCCCGGTGGCAACGGCTGGAGCTTCCGAATATCAAGCTCTCAGGATGACTTCCTAGGAGAGGAGCAGCCATGGGTCAAAGTTGACGATGGTCAACGTTGAATTCCAGCTACCCCACCCCTGGGGACTGGGTAGGTATCAATGAATAAGTCCTGAGTACCCCCTTGCTTGTCGTAAAAGGCAACTAAATGGGGAGCATGGTGTTTTGAAGTTTGTCTCTTAAACTTGTTTTAATTACATTCCTGTTCTAATTTATTCTCTATTTCTATTAGATGGTACCCCGGTGGCAACGACTGGAGCTTCCGAATATCAAGCAGTCAGGATGACTTCATAGGAGAGGAGCAGCCATGGGTCCATGTCGACGATGGTCAATGTTGGATTCCAGCTACCCCACCCCTGGGGACTGGGTAGGTATCAATGAATAAGTCCTGAGTACCCCCTTGCTTGTCGTAAAAGGCAACTAAATGGGGAGCATGGTGTTTTGAAGTTTGTCTCTTAAACTTGTTTTAATTACATTCCTGTTCTAATTTATTCTCTATTTCTATTAGATGGTACCCCGGTGGCAACGGCTGGAGCATCTGAATTTCAAGCCATCAGGATGAAGTCCAAGGAGAGGAGCAGGCATGGTGAAAGTCAACGCTGATCAACATCGCCATCATCAACGTTGGATTCCAGCTATTTTTGGTAAGTATGTTTTTTGTGTATTATTTTCCTGTTCTAATCTGTTTTCAATTTGTACTTTGTGGTAAATATTCAATGCTGCCTTGTGGCAGCATTTGAATATGAAGCCATCAGGATGAAGTCCAAGGAGAGGAGCAGCCATGGGTCAATGTCGACGATGGTCAACGTTGGATTCCAGCTACCCCACCCCTGGGGAGTGGGTAGGTATCAATGAATAAGTCCTCAGTACCCCTTTGCTTGTCATACAAGTCAATTAAATGGGGAGCATGGTGTTTTGAATTTTATCTATTAAAATAGGTTTTAATTACATTCGTGTTCTAACCTATTTTCAATTTGTATTTACCGATGAATATTAGATGGTACCCCGATGGCAACGGCTGGAGATTCTGAATATCAAGCCGTCAGGATGAAGTCCAAAGAGAGGAGCAGCCATGGGTCAAAGTCGACGATGGTCAACGTTGGATTCCAGCTACCCCACCCCTGGGGACTGGGTAGGTATCAATGAATAAGTCCTCAGTACCCCTTTACTTGTCGTAAAATTCAACTAAATGGGGAGCATTGTGTTTTGAAGTTTGTCTCTTAAACTTGTTTTTAATTAGAGTCCTGTTCTCAACTATTCTCAATTTCTATTTACTGGTGAATATTAGATGGTACCCCGGTGGCAACGACTGGAGCTTCCGAATATCAAGCCGTCAGGATGACTTCCTAGGAGAGGAGCAGCCATGGGTCCATGTCGACGATGGTCAACGTTGGATTCCAGCTACCCCACCCCTGGGGACTGGGTAGGTATCAATGAATAAGTCCTCAGTACCCCATTGCTTGTCGTAATGGTAACTAAATGGGGAGCATGGTGTTTTGAAGTTTGTCTCTTAAACTTGTTTTAATTAGATTCCTGTTCTCAACTATTCTCAATTTCTATTTACTGGTGAATATTAGATGGTACCCCGGTGGCAACGGCTGGAGCTTCCGAATATCAAGCTCTCAGGAAGACTTCCTAGGAGAGGAGCAGCCATGGGTCAAAGTTGACGATGGTCAACGTTGGATTCCAACTACCCCACCCCTGGGGACTGGGTAGGTATCAATGAATAAGTCCTGAGTACCCCCTTGCTTGTCGTAAAAGGCAACTAAATGGGGAGCATGGTGTTTTGAAGTTTGTCTCTTAAACTTGTTTTAATTACATTCCTGTTCTAATTTATTCTCTATTTCTATTAGATGGTACCCCGGTGGCAACGACTGGAGCTTCCGAATATCAAGCAGTCAGGATGACTTCATAGGAGAGGAGCAGCCATGGGTCCATGTCGACGATGGTCAACGTTGGATTCCAGCTACCCCACCCCTGGGGACTGGGTAGGTATCAATGAATAAGTCCTCAGTACCCCATTGCTTGTCGTAATAGGCAACTAAATGGGGAGCATGGTGTTTTGAAGTTTGTCTCTTAAACTTGTTTTAATTAGATTCCTGTTCTCAACTATTCTCAATTTCTATTTACTGGTGAATATTAGATGGTACCCCGGTGGCAACGACTGGAGCTTCCGAATATCAAGCCGTCAGGATGACTTCCTAGGAGAGGAGCAGCCATGGGTCAAAGTCGACGATGGTCAACGTTGGATTCCAGCTACCCCACCCCTGGGGACTGGGTAGGTATCAATGAATAAGTCCTGAGTACCCCCTTGCTTGTCGTAAAAGGCAACTAAATGTGGAGCATGGTGTTTTGAAGTTTGTCTCTTAAACTTGTTTTAATTACATTCCTGTTCCATTTATTCTCTATTTCTATTAGATGGTACCCCGGTGGCAACGGCTGGAGCATCTGAATTTCAAGCCATCAGGATGAAGTCCAAGGAGAGGAGCAGGCATGGTGAAAGTCAACGCTGATCAACATCGCCATCATCAACGTTGGATTCCAGCTATTTTTGGTAAGTATGTTTTTTGTGTATTATTTTCCTGTTCTAATCTGTTTTCAATTTGTACTTTGTGATAAATATTCAATGCTGCCTTGTGGCAGCATTTGAATATGAAGCCATCAGGATGAAGTCCAAGGAGAGGAGCAGCCATGGGTCAATGTCGACGATGGTCAACGTTGGATTCCAGCTACCCCACCCCTGGGGAGTGGGTAGGTATCAATGAATAAGTCCTCAGTACCCCTTTGCTTGTCATACAAGTCAGCTAAATGGAGAGCATGGTGTTTTGAATTTTATCTATCAAAATAGTTTTAATTACATTCGTGTTCTCAACTATTCTCAATTTCTATTTACTGGTGAATATTAGATGGTACCCCCGGTGGCAACGGCTGGAGATTCCGAATATCAAGCCGTCAGGATGAATCTCCAAAGAGAGGAGCAGCCATGGGTCAAAGTCGACGATGGTCAACGTTGGATTCCAGCTACCCCACCCCTGGGGACTGGGTAGGTATCAATGAATAAGTCCTCAGTACCCCTTTACTTGTCGTAAAATTCAACTAAATGGGGAGCATGGTGTTTTGAAGTTTGTCTCTTAAACTTGTTTTTAATTAGATTCCTGTTCTAATTTATTCTCTATTTCTATTAGATGGTACCCCGGTGGCAACGACTGGAGCTTCCGAATATCAAGCAGTCAGGATGACTTCCTAGGAGAGGAGCAGCCATGGGTCCATGTCGACGATGGTCAACATTGGATTCCAGCTACCCCACCCCTGGGGACTGGGTAGGTATCAATGAATAAGTCCTCAGTACCCCTTTACTTGTCGTAAAATTCAACTAAATGGGGAGCATGGTGTTTTGAAGTTTGTCTCTTAAACTTGTTTTTAATTAGATTCCTGTTCTCAACTATTCTCAATTTCTATTTACTGGTGAATATTAGATGGTACCCCGGTGGCAACGACTGGAGCTTCCGAATATCAAGCCGTCAGGATGACTTCCTAGGAGAGGAGCAGCCATGGCTCAAAGTCGACGATGGTCAACGTTGGATTCCAGCTACCCCACCCCTGGGGACTGGGTAGGTATCAATGAATAAGTCCTGAGTACCCCCTTGCTTGTCGTAAAAGGCAACTAAATGGGGAGCATGGTGTTTTGAAGTTTGTCTCTTAAACTTGTTTTAATTACATTCCTGTTCTAATTTATTCTCTATTTCTATCAGATGGTACCCCGGTGGCAACGACTGGAGCTTCCGAATATCAAGCAGTCAGGATGACTTCATAGGAGAGGAGCAGCCATGGGTCCATGTCGACGATGGTCAACGTTGGATTCCAGCTACCCCACCCCTGGGGACTGGGTAGGTATCAATGAATAAGTCCTGAGTACCCCCTTGCTTGTCGTAAAAGGCAACTAAATGGGGAGCATGGTGTTTTGAAGTTTGTCTCTTAAACTTGTTTTAATTACATTCCTGTTCTAATTTATTCTCTATTTCTATTAGATGGTACCCCGGTGGCAACGGCTGGAGCATCTGAATTTCAAGCCATCAGGATGAAGTCCAAGGAGAGGAGCAGGCATGGTGAAAGTCAACGCTGATCAACATCGCCATCATCAACGTTGGATTCCAGCTATTTTTGGTAAGTATGTTTTTTGTGTATTATTTTCCTGTTCTAATCTGTTTTCAATTTGTACTTTGTGGTAAATATTCAATGCTGCCTTGTGGCAGCATTTGAATATGAAGCCATCAGGATGAAGTCCAAGGAGAGGAGCAGCCATGGGTCAATGTCGACGATGGTCAACGTTGGATTCCAGCTACCCCACCCCTGGGGAGTGGGTAGGTATCAATGAATAAGTCCTCAGTACCCCTTTGCTTGTCATACAAGTCAATTAAATGGGGAGCATGGTGTTTTGAATTTTATCTATTAAAATAGGTTTTAATTACATTCGTATTCTAACCTATTTTCAATTTGTATTTACCGATGAATATTAGATGGTACCCCGATGGCAACGGCTGGAGATTCCGAATCTCAAGCCGTCAGGATGAAGTCCAAAGAGAGGAGCAGCCATGGGTCAAAGTCGACGATGGTCAACGTTGGATTCCAGCTACCCCACCCCTGGGGACTGGGTAGGTATCAATGAATAAGTCCTCAGTACCCCTTTACTTGTCGTAAAATTCAACTAAATGGGGAGCATTGTGTTTTGAAGTTTGTCTCTTAAACTTGTTTTTAATTAGATTCCTGTTCTCAACTATTCTCAATTTCTATTTACTGGTGAATATTAGATGGTACCCCGGTGGCAACGACTGGAGCTTCCGAATATCAAGCCGTCAGGATGACTTCCTAGGAGAGGAGCTGCCATGGGTCCATGTCGACGATGGTCAACGTTGGATTCCAGCTACCCCACCCCTGGGGACTGGGTAGGTATCAATGAATAAGTCCTCAGTACCCCATTGCTTGTCGTAATAGGCAACTAAATGGGGAGCATGGTGTTTTGAAGTTTGTCTCTTAAACTTGTTTTAATTAGATTCCTGTTCTCAACTATTCTCAATTTCTATTTACTGGTGAATATTAGATGGTACCCCGGTGGCAACGACTGGAGCTTCCGAATATCAAGCTCTCAGGATGACTTCCTAGGAGAGGAGCAGCCATGGGTCAAAGTCGACGATGGTCAACGTTGGATTCCAGCTACCCCACCCCTGGGGACTGGGTAGGTATCAATGAATAAGTCCTCAGTACCCCATTGCTTGTCGTAAAAGGCAACTAAATGGGGAGCATGGTGTTTTGAAGTTTGTCTCTTAAACTTGTTTTAATTACATTCCTGTTCCATTTATTCTCTATTTCTATTAGATGGTACCCCGGTGCCAACGGCTGGAGCATCTGAATTTCAAGCCATCAGGATGAAGTCCAAGGAGAGGAGCAGGCATGGTGAAAGTCAACGCTGATCAACATCGCCATCATCAACGTTGGATTCCAGCTATTTTTGGTAAGTATGTTTTTTGTGTATTATTTTCCTGTTCTAATCTGTTTTCAATTTGTACTTTGTGGTAAATATTCAATGCTGCCTTGTGGCAGCATTTGAATATGAAGCCATCAGGATGAAGTCCAAGGAGAGGAGCAGCCATGGGTCAATGTCGACGATGGTCAACGTTGGATTCCAGCTACCCCACCCCTGGGGAGTGGGTAGGTATCAATGAATAAGTCCTCAGTACCCCTTTGCTTGTCATACAAGTCAATTAAATGGAGAGCATGGTGTTTTGAATTTTATCTATTAAAATAGGTTTTAATTACATTCGTGTTCTAACCTATTTTCAATTTGCATTTACCTATGAATATTAGATGGTATCCCGATGGCAACGGCTTGAGATTCTGAATATCAAGCCGTCAGGATGAAGTCCAAAGAGAGGAGCAGCCATGGGTCAAAGTCGACGATGGTCAACGT
This sequence comes from Magallana nippona, assembly GCA_033439105.1. Lineage (NCBI taxonomy): Eukaryota > Metazoa > Mollusca > Bivalvia > Ostreida > Ostreidae > Magallana > Magallana nippona. The sequence goes on along the minus strand of JASWDR010000371.1, from coordinate 59,735 downwards.
TGGATTCCAGCTACCCCACCCCTGGGGACTGGGTAGGTATCAATGAATAAGTCCTCAGTACCCCTTTACTTGTCGTAAAATTCAACTAAATGGGGAGCATGGTGTTTTGAAGTTTGTCTCTTAAACTTGTTTTTAATTAGATTCCTGTTCTCAACTATTCTCAATTTCTATTTACTGGTGAATATTAGATGGTACCCCGGTGGCAACGACTGGAGCTTCCGAATATCAAGCCGTCAGGATGACTTCCTAGGAGAGGAGCAGCCATGGGTCCATGTCGACGATGGTCAACGTTGGATTCCAGCTACCCCACCCCTGGGGACTGGGTAGGTATCAATGAATAAGTCCTCAGTACCCCATTGCTTGTCGTAATAGGCAACTAAATGGGGAGCATGGTGTTTTGAAGTTTGTCTCTTAAACTTGTTTTAATTAGATTCCTGTTCTCAACTATTCTCAATTTCTATTTACTGGTGAATATTAGATGGTACCCCGGTGGCAACGGCTGGAGCTTCCGAATATCAAGCTCTCAGGATGACTTCCTAGGAGAGGAGCAGCCATGGGTCAAAGTTGACGATGGTCAACGTTGGATTCCAGCTACCCCACCCCTGGGGACTGGGTAGGTATCAATGAATAAGTCCTGAGTACCCCCTTGCTTGTCGTAAAAGGCAACTAAATGGGGAGCATGGTGTTTTGAAGTTTGTCTCTTAAACTTGTTTTAATTAGATTCCTGTTCTCAACTATTCTCAATTTCTATTTACTGGTGAATATTAGATGGTACCCCGGTGGCAACGACTGGAGCTTCCGAATATCAAGCTCTCAGGATGACTTCCTAGGAGAGGAGCAGCCATGGGTCAAAGTCGACGATGGTCAACGTTGGATTCCAGCTACCCCACCCCTGGGGACTGGGTAGGTATCAATGAATAAGTCCTCAGTACCCCATTGCTTGTCGTAAAAGGCAACTAAATGGGGAGCATGGTGTTTTGAAGTTTGTCTCTTAAACTTGTTTTAATTACATTCCTGTTCCATTTATTCTCTATTTCTATTAGATGGTACCCCGGTGCCAACGGCTGGAGCATCTGAATTTCAAGCCATCAGGATGAAGTCCAAGGAGAGGAGCAGGCATGGTGAAAGTCAACGCTGATCAACATCGCCATCATCAACGTTGGATTCCAGCTATTTTTGGTAAGTATGTTTTTTGTGTATTATTTTCCTGTTCTAATCTGTTTTCAATTTGTACTTTGTGGTAAATATTCAATGCTGCCTTGTGGCAGCATTTGAATATGAAGCCATCAGGATGAAGTCCAAGGAGAGGAGCAGCCATGGGTCAATGTCGACGATGGTCAACGTTGGATTCCAGCTACCCCACCCCTGGGGAGTGGGTAGGTATCAATGAATAAGTCCTCAGTACCCCTTTGCTTGTCATACAAGTCAATTAAATGGAGAGCATGGTGTTTTGAATTTTGTCTATTAAAATAGGTTTTAATTACATTCGTGTTCTAACCTATTTTCAATTTGCATTTACCTATGAATATTAGATGGTATCCCGATGGCAACGGCTTGAGATTCTGAATATCAAGCCGTCAGGATGAAGTCCAAAGAGAGGAGCAGCCATGGGTCAAAGTCGACGATGGTCAACGTTGGATTCCAGCTACCCCACCCCTGGGGACTGGGTAGGTATCAATGAATAAGTCCTCAGTACCCCTTTACTTGTCGTAAAATTCAACTAAATGGGGAGCATGGTGTTTTGAAGTTTGTCTCTTAAACTTGTTTTTAATTAGATTCCTGTTCTCAACTATTCTCAATTTCTATTTACTGGTGAATATTAGATGGTACCCCGGTGGCAACGACTGGAGCTTCCGAATATCAAGCCGTCAGGATGACTTCCTAGGAGAGGAGCAGCCATGGGTCCATGTCGACGATGGTCAACGTTGGATTCCAGCTACCCCACCCCTGGGGACTGGGTAGGTATCAATGAATAAGTCCTCAGTACCCCATTGCTTGTCGTAATAGGCAACTAAATGGGGAGCATGGTGTTTTGAAGTTTGTCTCTTAAACTTGTTTTAATTAGATTCCTGTTCTCAACTATTCTCAATTTCTATTTACTGGTGAATATTAGATGGTACCCCGGTGGCAACGGCTGGAGCTTCCGAATATCAAGCTCTCAGGATGACTTCCTAGGAGAGGAGCAGCCATGGGTCAAAGTTGACGATGGTCAACGTTGGATTCCAGCTACCCCACCCCTGGGGACTGGGTAGGTATCAATGAATAAGTCCTGAGTACCCCCTTGCTTGTCGTAAAAGGCAACTAAATGGGGAGCATGGTGTTTTGAAGTTTGTCTCTTAAACTTGTTTTAATTACATTCCTGTTCTAATTTATTCTCTATTTCTATTAGATGGTACCCCGGTGGCAACGAATGGAGCTTCCGAATATCAAGCAGTCAGGATGACTTCATATGAGAGGAGCAGCCATGGGTCCATGTCGACGATGGTCAACGTTGGATTCCAGCTACCCCACCCCTGGGGACTGGGTAGGTATCAATGAATAAGTCCTCAGTACCCCATTGCTTGTCGTAATAGGCAACTAAATGGGGAGCATGGTGTTTTGAAGTTTGTCTCTTAAACTTGTTTTAATTAGATTCCTGTTCTCAACTATTCTCAATTTCTATTTACTGGTGAATATTAGATGGTACCCAGGTGGCAACGACTGGAGCTTCCGAATATCAAGCCGTCAGGATGACTTCCTAGGAGAGGAGCAGCCATGGGTCAAAGTCGACGATGGTCAACGTTGGATTCCAGCTACCCCACCCCTGGGGAGTGGGTAGGTATCAATGAATAAGTCCTGAGTACCCCCTTGCTTGACGTAAAAGGCAACTAAATGGGGAGCATGGTGTTTTGAAGTTTGTCTCTTAAACTTGTTTTAATTACATTCCTGTTCCATTTATTCTCTATTTCTATTAGATGGTACCCCGGTGGCAACGGCTGGAGCATCTGAATTTCAAGCCATCAGGATGAAGTCCAAGGAGAGGAGCAGGCATGGTGAAAGTCAACGCTGATCAACATCGCCATCATCAACGTTGGATTCCAGCTATTTTTGGTAAGTATGTTTTTTGTGTATTATTTTCCTGTTCTAATCTGTTTTCAATTTGTACTTTGTGGTAAATATTCAATGCTGCCTTGTGGCAGCATTTGAATATGAAGCCATCAGGATGAAGTCCAAGGAGAGGAGCAGCCATGGGTCAATGTCGACGATGGTCAACGTTGGATTCCAGCTACCCCACCCCTGGGGAGTGGGTAGGTATCAATGAATAAGTCCTCAGTACCCCTTTGCTTGTCATACAAGTCAATTTAATGGAGAGCATGGTGTTTTGAATTTTATCTATTCAAATAGATTTTAATTACATTCGTGTTCTAACCTATTTTCAATTTGTATTTACCGATGAATATTAGATGGTACCCCGATGGCAACGGCTGGAGATTCCGAATATCAAGCTCTCAGGATGAAGTCCAAAGAGAGGAGCAGCCATGGGTCAAAGTCGACGATGGTCAACGTTGGATTCCAGCTACCCCACCCCTGGGGACTGGGTAGGTATCAATGAATAAGTCCTCAGTACCCCTTTACTTGTCGTAAAATTCAACTAAATGGGGAGCATGGTGTTTTGAAGTTTGTCTCTTAAACTTGTTTTTAATTAGATTCCTGTTCTCAACTATTCTCAATTTCTATTTACTGGTGAATACTAGATGGTACCCCGGTGGCAACGACTGGAGCTTCCGAATATCAAGCCGTCAGGATGACTTCCTAGGAGAGGAGCAGCCATGGGTCAAAGTCGACGATGGTCAACGTTGGATTCCAGCTACCCCACCCCTGGGGACTGGGTAGGTATCAATGAATAAGTCCTCAGTACCCCCTTGCTTGTCGTAAAAGGCAACTAAATGGGGAGCATGGTGTTTTGAAGTTTGTCTCTTAAACTTGTTTTAATTACATTCCTGTTTTATTTATTCTCTATTTCTATTAGATGGTACCCCGGTGGCAACGGCTGGAGCATCTGAATTTCAAGCCATCAGGATGAAGTCCAAGGAGAGGAGCAGGCATGGTGAAAGTCAACGCTGATCAACATCGCCATCATCAACGTTGGATTCCAGCTATTTTTGGTAAGTATGTTTTTTGTGTATTATTTTCCTGTTCTAATCTGTTTTCAATTTGTACTTTGTGGTAAATATTCAATGCTGCCTTGTGGCAGCATTTGAATATGAAGCCATCAGGATGAAGTCCAAGGAGAGGAGCAGCCATGGGTCAATGTCGACGATGGTCAACGTTGGATTCCAGCTACCCCACCCCTGGGGAGTGGGTAGGTATCAATGAATAAGTCCTCAGTACCCCTTTGCTTGTCATACAAGTCAATTTAATGGAGAGCATGGTGTTTTGAATTTTATCTATTCAAATAGATTTTAATTACATTCGTGTTCTAACCTATTTTCAATTTGTATTTACCGATGAATATTAGATGGTACCCCGATGGCAACGGCTGGAGATTCCGAATATCAAGCTCTCAGGATGAAGTCCAAAGAGAGGAGCAGCCATGGGTCAAAGTCGACGATGGTCAACGTTGGATTCCAGCTACCCCACCCCTGGGGACTGGGTAGGTATCAATGAATAAGTCCTCAGTACCCCTTTACTTGTCGTAAAATTCAACTAAATGGGGAGCATGGTGTTTTGAAGTTTGTCTCTTAAACTTGTTTTTAATTAGATTCCTGTTCTCAACTATTCTCAATTTCTATTTACTGGTGAATATTAGATGGTACCCCGGTGGCAACGACTGGAGCTTCCGAATATCAAGCCGTCAGGATGACTTCCTAGGAGAGGAGCAGCCATGGGTCCATGTCGACGATGGTCAACGTTGGATTCCAGCTACCCCACCCCTGGGGACTGGGTAGGTATCAATGAATAAGTCCTCAGTACCCCATTGCTTGTCGTAATGGCAACTAAATGGGGAGCATGGTGTTTTGAAGTTTGTCTCTTAAACTTGTTTTAATTAGATTCCTGTTCTCAACTATTCTCAATTTCTATTTACTGGTGAATATTAGATGGTACCCCGGTGGCAACGGCTGGAGATTCTGAATATCAAGCTCTCAGGATGACTTCCTAGGAGAGGAGCAGCCATGGGTCAAAGTCGACGATGGTCAACGTTGGATTCCAGCTACCCCACCCCTGGGGACTGGGTAGGTATCAATGAATAAGTCCTCAGTACCCCTTTACTTGTCGTAAAATTCAACTAAATGGGGAGCATTGTGTTTTGAAGTTTGTCTCTTAAACTTGTTTTTAATTAGATTCCTGTTCTCAACTATTCTCTATTTCTATTAGATGGTACCCAGGTGGCAACGAATGGAGCTTCCGAATATCAAGCAGTCAGGATGACTTCATAGGAGAGGAGCAGCCATGGGTCCATGTTCACGATGGTCAACGTTGGATTCCAGCTACCCCACCCCTGGGGACTGGGTAGGTATCAATGAATAAGTCCTCAGTACCCCATTGCTTGTCGTAATAGGCAACTAAATGGGGAGCATGGTGTTTTGAAGTTTGTCTCTTAAACTTGTTTTAATTAGATTCCTGTTCTCAACTATTCTCAATTTCTATTTACTGGTGAATATTAGATGGTACCCCGGTGGCAACGACTGGAGCTTCCGAATATCAAGCTCTCAGGATGACTTCCTAGGAGAGGAGCAGCCATGGGTCAAAGTCGACGATGGTCAACGTTGGATTCCAGCTACCCCACCCCTGGGGACTGGGTAGGTATCAATGAATAAGTCCTCAGTACCCCATTGCTTGTCGTAAAAGGCAACTAAATGGGGAGCATGGTGTTTTGAAGTTTGTCTCTTAAACTTGTTTTAATTACATTCCTGTTCCATTTATTCTCTATTTCTATTAGATGGTACCCCGGTGGCAACGGCTGGAGCATCTGAATTTCAAGCCATCAGGATGAAGTCCAAGGAGAGGAGCAGGCATGGTGAAAGTCAACGCTGATCAACATCGCCATCATCAACGTTGGATTCCAGCTATTTTTGGTAAGTATGTTTTTTGTGTATTATTTTCCTGTTCTAATCTGTTTTCAATTTGTACTTTGTGGTAAATATTCAATGCTGCCTTGTGGCAGCATTTGAATATGAAGCCATCAGGATGAAGTCCAAGGAGAGGAGCAGCCATGGGTCAATGTCGACGATGGTCAACGTTGGATTCCAGCTACCCCACCCCTGGGGAGTGGGTAGGTATCAATGAATAAGTCCTCAGTACCCCTTTGCTTGTCATACAAGTCAATTTAATGGAGAGCATGGTGTTTTGAATTTTATCTATTAAAATAGGTTTTAATTACATTCGTGTTCTAACCTATTTTCAATTTGTATTTACCGATGAATATTAGATGGTACCCCGATGGCAACGGCTGGAGATTCCGAATATCAAGCTCTCAGGATGAAGTCCAAAGAGAGGAGCAGCCATGGGTCAAAGTCGACGATGGTCAACGTTGGATTCCAGCTACCCCACCCCTGGGGACTGGGTAGGTATCAATGAATAAGTCCTCAGTACCCCTTTATTTGTCGTAAAATTCAACTAAATGGGGAGCATGGTGTTTTGAAGTTTGTCTCTTAAACTTGTTTTTAATAAGATTCCTGTTCTCAACTATTCTCAATTTCTATTTACTGGTGAATATTAGATGGTACCCCGGTGGCAACGACTGGAGCTTCCGAATATCAAGCCGTCAGGATGACTTCCTAGGAGAGGAGCAGCCATGGGTCCATGTCGACGATGGTCAACGTTGGATTCCAGCTACCCCACCCCTGGGGACTGGGTAGGTATCAATGAATAAGTCCTCAGTGCCCCATTGCTTGTCGTAATAGGCAACTAAATGGGGAGCATGGTGTTTTGAAGTTTGTCTCTTAAACTTGTTTTAATTAGATTCCTGTTCTCAACTATTCTCAATTTCTATTTACTGGTGAATATTAGATGGTACCCCGGTGGCAACGGCTGGAGCTTCCGAATATCAAGCTCTCAGGAAGACTTCCTAGGAGAGGAGCAGCCATGGGTCAAAGTCGACGATGGTCAACGTTGGATTCCAGCTACCCCACCCCTGGGGACTGGGTAGGTATCAATGAATAAGTCCTGAGTACCCCCTTGCTTGTCGTAAAAGGCAACTAAATGGGGAGCATGGTGTTTTGAAGTTTGTCTCTTAAACTTGTTTTAATTACATTCCTGTTCTAATTTATTCTCTATTTCTATTAGATGGTACCCCGGTGGCAACGACTGGAGCTTCCGAATATCAAGCAGTCAGGATGACTTCATAGGAGAGGAGCAGCCATGGGTCCATGTCGACGATGGTCAACGTTGGATTCCAGCTACCCCACCCCTGGGGACTGGGTAGGTATCAATGAATAAGTCCTCAGTACCCCATTGCTTGTCGTAATAGGCAACTAAATGGGGAGCATGGTGTTTTGAAGTTTGTCTCTTAAACTTGTTTTAATTAGATTCCTGTTCTCAACTATTCTCAATTTCTATTTACTGGTGAATATTAGATGGTACCCCGGTGGCAACGGCTGGAGCTTCCGAATATCAAGCTCTCAGGATGACTTCCTAGGAGAGGAGCAGCCATGGGTCAAAGTCGACGATGGTCAACGTTGGATTCCAGCTACCCCACCCCTGGGGACTGGGTAGGTATCAATGATTAAGTCCTGAGTACCCCCTTGCTTGTCGTAAAAGGCAACTAAATGGGGAGCATGGTGTTTTGAAGTTTGTCTCAAACTTGTTTTAATTACATTCCTGTTCTAATTTATTCTCTATTTCTATTAGATGGTACCCCGGTGGCAACGGCTGGAGCATCTGAATTTCAAGCCATCAGGATGAAGTCCAAGGAGAGGAGCAGGCATGGTGAAAGTCAACGCTGATCAACATCGCCATCATCAACGTTGGATTCCAGCTATTTTTGGTAAGTATGTTTTTTGTGTATTATTTTCCTGTTCTAATCTGTTTTCAATTTGTACTTTGTGGTAAATATTCAATGCTGCCTTGTGGCAGCATTTGAATATGAAGCCATCAGGATGAAGTCCAAGGAGAGGAGCAGCCATGGGTCAATGTCGACGATGGTCAACGTTGGATTCCAGCTACCCCACCCCTGGGGAGTGGGTAGGTATCAATGAATAAGTCCTCAGTACCCCTTTGCTTGTCATACAAGTCAATTTAATGGAGAGCATGGTGTTTTGAATTTTATCTATTAAAATAGGTTTTAATTACATTCGTGTTCTAACCTATTTTCAATTTGTATTTACCGATGAATATTAGATGGTACCCCGATGGCAACGGCTGGAGATTCCGAATATCAAGCTCTCAGGATGAAGTCCAAAGAGAGGAGCAGCCATGGGTCAAAGTCGACGATGGTCAACGTTGGATTCCAGCTACCCCACCCCTGGGGACTGGGTAGGTATCAATGAATAAGTCCTCAGTACCCCTTTATTTGTCGTAAAATTCAACTAAATGGGGAGCATGGTGTTTTGAAGTTTGTCTCTTAAACTTGTTTTTAATTAGATTCCTGTTCTCAACTATTCTCAATTTCTATTTACTGGTGAATATTAGATGGTACCCCGGTGGCAACGACTGGAGCTTCCGAATATCAAGCCGTCAGGATGACTTCCTAGGAGAGGAGCAGCCATGGGTCCATGTCGACGATGGTCAACGTTGGATTCCAGCTACCCCACCCCTGGGGACTGGGTAGGTATCAATGAATAAGTCCTGAGTACCCCATTGCTTGTCGTAATAGGCAACTAAATGGGGAGCATGGTGTTTTGAAGTTTGTCTCTTAAACTTGTTTTAATTAGATTCCTGTTCTCAACTATTCTCAATTTCTATTTACTGGTGAATATTAGATGGTACCCCGGTGGCAACGGCTGGAGCTTCCGAATATCAAGCTCTCAGGATGACTTCCTAGGAGAGGAGCAGCCATGGGTCAAAGTCGACGATGGTCAACGTTGGATTCCAGCTACCCCACCCCTGGGGACTGGGTAGGTATCAATGAATAAGTCCTGAGTACCCCCTTGCTTGTCGTAAAAGGCAACTAAATGGGGAGCATGGTGTTTTGAAGTTTGTCTCTTACACTTGTTTTAATTACATTCCTGTTCTAATTTATTCTCTATTTCTATTAGATGGTACCCCGGTGGCAACAACTGGAGCTTCCGAATATCAAGCAGTCAGGATGACTTCATAGGAGAGGAGCAGCCATGGGTCCATGTCGACGATGGTCAACGTTGGATTCCAGCTACCCCACCCCTGGGGACTGGGTAGGTATCAATGAATAAGTCCTCAGTACCCCATTGCTTGTCGTAATAGGCAACTAAATGGGGAGCATGGTGTTTTGAAGTTTGTCTCTTAAACTTGTTTTAATTAGATTCCTGTTCTCAACTATTCTCAATTTGTATTTACTGGTGAATATTAGATGGTACCCCGGTGGCAACGACTGGAGCTTCCGAATATCAAGCTCTCAGGATGACTTCCTAGGAGAGGAGCAGCCATGGGTCAAAGTCGACGATGGTCAACGTTGGATTCCAGCTACCCCATCCCTGGGGACTGGGTAGGTATCAATGAATAAGTCCTGAGTACCCCCTTGCTTGTCGTTAAAGGCAACTAAATGGGGAGCATGGTGTTTTGAAGTTTGTCTCAAACTTGTTTTAATTACATTCCTGTTCTAATTTATTCTCTATTTCTATTAGATGGTACCCCGGTGGCAACGGCTGGAGCATCTGAATTTCAAGCCATCAGGATGAAGTCCAAGGAGAGGAGCAGGCATGGTGAAAGTCAACGCTGATCAACATCGCCATCATCAACGTTGGATTCCAGCTATTTTTGGTAAGTATGTTTTTTGTGTATTATTTTCCTGTTCTAATCTGTTTTCAATTTGTACTTTGTGGTAAATATTCAATGCTGCCTTGTGGCAGCATTTGAATATGAAGCCATCAGGATGAAGTCCAAGGAGAGGAGCAGCCATGGGTCAATGTCGACGATGGTCAACGTTGGATTCCAGCTACCCCACCCCTGGGGAGTGGGTAGGTATCAATGAATAAGTCCTCAGTACCCCTTTGCTTGTCATACAAGTCAATTTAATGGAGAGCATGGTGTTTTGAATTTTATCTATTAAAATAGGTTTTAATTACATTCGTGTTCTAACCTATTTTCAATTTGTATTTACCGATGAATATTAGATGGTACCCCGATGGCAACGGCTGGAGATTCTGAATATCAAGCCGTCAGGATGAAGTCCAAAGAGAGGAGCAGCCATGGGTCAAAGTCGACGATGGTCAACGTTGGATTCCAGCTACCCCACCCCTGTGGACTGGGTAGGTATCAATTAATAAGTCCTCAGTACCCCTTTACTTGTCGTAAAATTCAACTAAATGGGGAGTACTGTGTTTTGAAGTTTGTCTCTTAAACTTGTTTTAATTAGATTCCTGTTCTCAACTATTCTCAATTTCTATTTACTGGTGAATATTAGATGGTACCCCGGTGGCAACGGCTGGAGCTTCCGAATATCAAGCGCTCAGGAAGACTTCCTAGGAGAGGAGCAGCCATGGGTCAAAGTCGACGATGGTCAACGTTGGATTCCAGCTACCCCACCCCTGGGGACTGGGTAGGTATCAATGAATAAGTCCTGAGTACCCCCTTGCTTGTCGTAAAAGGCAACTAAATGGTGAGCATGGTGTTTTGAAGTTTGTCTCTTAAACTTGTTTTAATTACATTCCTGTTCTAATTTATTCTCTATTTCTATTAGATGGTACCCCGGTGGCAACGACTGGAGCTTCCGAATATCAAGCAGTCAGGATGACTTCATAGGAGAGGAGCAGCCATGGGTCCATGTCGACGATGGTCAACGTTGGATTCCAGCTACCCCACCCCTGGGGACTGGGTAGGTATCAATGAATAAGTCCTCAGTACCCCATTGCTTGTCGTAATAGGCAACTAAATGGGGAGCATGGTGTTTTGAAGTTTGTCTCTTAAACTTGTTTTAATTAGATTCCTGTTCTCAACTATTCTCAATTTGTATTTACTGGTGAATATTAGATGGTACCCCGGTGGCAACGACTGGAGCTTCCGAATATCAAGCCGTCAGGATGACTTCCTAGGAGAGGAGCAGCCATGGGTCAAAGTCGACGATGGTCAACGTTGGATTCCAGCTACCCCACCCCTGGGGACTGGGTAGGTATCAATGATTAAGTCCTGAGTACCCCCTTGCTTGTCGTTAAAGGCAACTAAATGGGGAGCATGGTGTTTTGAAGTTTGTCTCAAACTTGTTTTAATTACATTCCTGTTCTAATTTATTCTCTATTTCTATTAGATGGTACCCCGGTGGCAACGGCTGGAGCATCTGAATTTCAAGCCATCAGGATGAAGTCCAAGGAGAGGAGCAGGCATGGTGAAAGTCAACGCTGATCAACATCGCCATCATCAACGTTGGATTCCAGCTATTTTTGGTAAGTATGTTTTTTGTGTATTATTTTCCTGTTCTAATCTGTTTTCAATTTGTACTTTGTGGTAAATATTCAATGCTGCCTTGTGGCAGCATTTGAATATGAAGCCATCAGGATGAAGTCCAAGGAGAGGAGCAGCCATGGGTCAATGTCGACGATGGTCAACGTTGGATTCCAGCTACCCCACCCCTGGGGAGTGGGTAGGTATCAATGAATAAGTCCTCAGTACCCCTTTGCTTGTCATACAAGTCAATTTAATGGAGAGCATGGTGTTTTGAATTTTATCTATTAAAATAGGTTTTAATTACATTCGTGTTCTAACCTATTTTCAATTTGTATTTACCGATGAATATTAGATGGTACCCCGATGGCAACGGCTGGAGATTCCGAATATCAAGCTCTCAGGATGAAGTCCATAGAGAGGAGCAGCCATGGGTCAAAGTCGACGATGGTCAACGTTGGATTCCAGCTACCCCACCCCTGGGGACTGGGTAGGTATCAATGAATAAGTCCTCAGTACCCCTTTATTTGTCGTAAAATTCAACTAAATGGGGAGCATGGTGTTTTGAAGTTTGTCTCTTAAACTTGTTTTTAATTAGATTCCTGTTCTCAACTATTCTCAATTTCTATTTACTGGTGAATATTAGATGGTACCCCGGTGGCAACGACTGGAGCTTCCGAATATCAAGCAGTCAGGATGACTTCCTAGGAGAGGAGCAGCCATGGGTCCATGTCGACGATGGTCAACGTTGGATTCCAGCTACCCCACCCCTGGGGACTGGGTAGGTATCAATGAATAAGTCCTGAGTACCCCCTTGCTTGTCGTAAAAGGCAACTAAATGGGGAGCATGGTGTTTTGAAGTTTGTCTCTTAAACTTGTTTTAATTAGATTCCTGTTCTCAACTATTCTCAATTTCTATTTACTGGTGAATATTAGATGGTACCCCGGTGGCAACGGCTGGAGCTTCCGAATATCAAGCTCTCAGGATGACTTCCTAGGAGAGGAGCAGCCATGGGTCAAAGTCGACGATGGTCAACGTTGGATTCCAGCTACCCCACCCCTGGGGACTGGGTAGGTATCAATGAATAAGTCCTGAGTACCCCCTTGCTTGTCGTAAAAGGCAACTAAATGGGGAGCATGGTGTTTTGAAGTTTGTCTCTTACACTTGTTTTAATTACATTCCTGTTCTAATTTATTCTCTATTTCTATTAGATGGTACCCCGGTGGCAACAACTGGAGCTTCCGAATATCAAGCAGTCAGGATGACTTCATAGGAGAGGAGCAGCCATGGGTCCATGTCGACGATGGTCAACGTTGGATTCCAGCTACCCCACCCCTGGGGACTGGGTAGGTATCAATGAATAAGTCCTCAGTACCCCATTGCTTGTCGTAATAGGCAACTAAATGGGGAGCATGGTGTTTTGAAGTTTGTCTCTTAAACTTGTTTTAATTAGATTCCTGTTCTCAACTATTCTCAATTTGTATTTACTGGTGAATATTAGATGGTACCCCGGTGGCAACGACTGGAGCTTCCGAATATCAAGCTCTCAGGATGACTTCCTAGGAGAGGAGCAGCCATGGGTCAAAGTCGACGATGGTCAACGTTGGATTCCAGCTACCCCACCCCTGGGGACTGGGTAGGTATCAATGAATAAGTCCTGAGTACCCCCTTGCTTGTCGTTAAAGGCAACTAAATGGGGAGCATGGTGTTTTGAAGTTTGTCTCAAACTTGTTTTAATTACATTCCTGTTCTAATTTATTCTCTATTTCTATTAGATGGTACCCCGGTGGCAACGGCTGGAGCATCTGAATTTCAAGCCATCAGGATGAAGTCCAAGGAGAGGAGCAGGCATGGTGAAAGTCAACGCTGATCAACATCGCCATCATCAACGTTGGATTCCAGCTATTTTTGGTAAGTATGTTTTTTGTGTATTATTTTCCTGTTCTAATCTGTTTTCAATTTGTACTTTGTGGTAAATATTCAATGCTGCCTTGTGGCAGCATTTGAATATGAAGCCATCAGGATGAAGTCCAAGGAGAGGAGCAGCCATGGGTCAATGTCGACGATGGTCAACGTTGGATTCCAGCTACCCCACCCCTGGGGAGTGGGTAGGTATCAATGAATAAGTCCTCAGTACCCCTTTGCTTGTCATACAAGTCAATTAAATGGAGAGCATGGTGTTTTGAATTTTATCTATTAAAATAGGTTTTAATTATATTCGTGTTCTAACCTATTTTCAATTTGTATTTACCAATGAATATTAGATGGTACCCCGATGGCAACGGCTGGAGATTCTGAATATCAAGCCGTCAGGATGAAGTCCAAAGAGAGGAGCAGCCATGGGTCAAAGTCGACGATGGTCAACGTTGGATTCCAGCTACCCCACCCCTGGGGACTGGGTAGGTATCAATGAATAAGTCCTCAGTACCCCATTGCTTGTCGTAATAGGCAACTAAATGGGGAGCATGGTGTTTTGAAGTTTGTCTCTTAAACTTGTTTTAATTAGATTCCTGTTCTCAACTATTCTCAATTTCTATTTACTGGTGAATATTAGATGGTACCCCGGTGGCAACGAATGGAGCTTCCGAATATCAAGCAGTCAGGATGACTTCATAGGAGAGGAGTAGCCATGGGTCCATGTCGACGATGGTCAACGTTGGATTCCAGCTACCCCACCCCTGGGGACTGGGTAGGTATCAATGAATAAGTCCTCAGTACCCCATTGCTTGTCGTAATAGGCAACTAAATGGGGAGCATGGTGTTTTGAAGTTTGTCTCTTAAACTTGTTTTAATTAGATTCCTGTTCTCAACTATTCTCAATTTCTATTTACTGGTGAATATTAGATGGTACCCCGGTGGCAACGACTGGAGCTTCTGAATATCAAGCCGTCAGGATGACTTCCTAGGAGAGGAGCAGCCATGGGTCCATGTCGACGATGGTCAACGTTGGATTCCAGCTACCCAACCCCTGGGGAGTGGGTAGGTATCAATGAATAAGTCCTCAGTACCCCATTGCTTGTCGTAATAGGCAACTAAATGGGGAGCATGGTGTTTTGAAGTTTGTCTCTTAAACTTGTTTTAATTACATTCCTGTTCTAATTTATTCTCTATTTCTATTAGATGGTTTCCCGGTGGCAACGGCTGGAGCATCTGAATTTCAAGCCATCAGGATGAAGTCCAAGAAGAGGAGCAGGCATGGTGAAAGTCAACGCTGATCAACATCGCCATCATCAACGTTGGATTCCAGCTATTTTTGGTAAGTATGTTTTTTGTGTATTATTTTCCTGTTCTAATCTGTTTTCAATTTGTACTTTGTGGTAAATATTCAATGCTGCCTTGTGGCAGCATTTGAATATGAAGCCATCAGGATGAAGTCCAAGGAGAGGAGCAGCCATGGGTCAATGTCGACGATGGTCAACGTTGGATTCCAGCTACCCCACCCCTGGGGACTGGGTAGGTATCAATGAATAAGTCCTCAGTACCCCTTTGCTTGTCATACAAGTCAACTAAATGGAGAGCATGGTGTTTTGAATTTTATCTATTAAAATAGTTTTAATTACATTCGTGTTCTAACCTATTTTCAATTTGTATTTACCGATGAATATTAGATGGTACCCCGATGGCAACGGCTGGAGATTCTGAATATCAAGCCGTCAGGATGAAGTCCAAAGAGAGGAGCAGCCATGGGTCAAAGTCGACGATGGTCAACGTTGGATTCCAGCTACCCCACCCCTGGGGACTGGGTAGGTATCAATGAATAAGTCCTTAGTACCCCTTTACTTGTCGTAAAATTCAACTAAATGGGGAGCATGGTGTTTTGAAGTTTGTCTCTTAAACTTGTTTTTAATTAGATTCCTGTTCTCAACTATTCTCAATTTCTATTTACTGGTGAATATTAGATGGTACCCCGGTGGCAACGACTGGAGCTTCCGAATATCAAGTTGTCAGGATGACTTCCTAGGAGAGGAGCAGTCATGGGTCCATGTCGACGATGGTCAACGTTGGATTCCAGCTACCCCACCCCTGGGGACTGGGTAGGTATCAATGAATAAGTCCTCAGTACCCCATTGCTTGTCGTAATAGGCAACTAAATGGGGAGCATGGTGTTTTGAAGTTTGTCTCTTAAACTTGTTTTAATTAGATTCCTGTTCTCAACTATTCTCAATTTCTATTTACTGGTGAATATTAGATGGTACCCCGGTGGCAACGGCTGGAGCTTCCGAATATCAAGCCCTCAGGATGACTTCCTAGGAGAGGAGCAGCCATGGGTCAAAGTCGACGATGGTCAACGTTGGATTCCAGCTACCCCACCCCTGGGGACTGGGTAGGTATCAATGAATAAGTCCTCAGTACCCCCTTGCTTGTCGTAAAAGGAAACTAAATGGGGAGCATGGTTTTTTGAAGTTTGTCTCTTAAACTTGTTTTAATTACATTCCTGTTTTAATTTATTCTCTATTTCTATTAGATGGTACCCCGGTGGCAACGACTGGAGCTTCCGAATATCAAGCAGTCAGGATGACTTCATAGGAGAGGAGCAGCCATGGGTCCATGTCGACGATGGTCAACGTTGGATTCCAGCTACCCCACCCCTGGGGACTGGGTAGGTATCAATGAATAAGTCCTCAGTACCCCATTGCTTGTCGTAATAGGCAACTAAATGGGGAGCATGGTGTTTTGAAGTTTGTCTCTTAAACTTGTTTTAATTAGATTCCTGTTCTCAACTATTCTCAATTTGTATTTACTGGTGAATATTAGATGGTACCCCGGTGGCAACGACTGGAGCTTCCGAATATCAAGCCGTCAGGATGACTTCCTAGGAGAGGAGCAGCCATGGGTCAAAGTCGACGATGGTCAACGTTGGATTCCAGCTACCCCACCCCTGGGGACTGGGTAGGTATCAATGAATAAGTCCTGAGTACCCCCTTGCTTGTCGTTAAAGGCAACTAAATGGGGAGCATGGTGTTTTGAAGTTTGTCTCTTAAACTTGTTTTAATTAGATTCCTGTTCTCAACTATTCTCAATTTGTATTTACTGGTGAATATTAGATGGTACCCCGGTGGCAACGACTGGAGCTTCCGAATATCAAGCCGTCAGGATGACTTCCTAGGAGAGGAGCAGCCATGGGTCAAAGTCGACGATGGTCAACGTTGGATTCCAGCTACCCCACCCCTGGGGACTGGGTAGGTATCAATGAATAAGTCCTGAGTACCCCCTTGCTTGTCGTTAAAGGCAACTAAATGGGGAGCATGGTGTTTTGAAGTTTGTCTCTTAAACTTGTTTTAAGTACATTCCTGTTCTAATTTATTCTCTATTTCTATTAGATGGTACCCCGGTGGCAACGACTGGAGCATCTGAATTTCAAGCCATCAGGATGAAGTCCAAGGAGAGGAGCAGGCATGGTGAAAGTCAACGCTGATCAACATCGCCATCATCAACGTTGGATTCCAGCTATTTTTGGTAAGTATGTTTTTTGTGTATTATTTTCCTGTTCTAATCTGTTTTCAATTTGTACTTTGTGGTAAATATTCAATGCTGCCTTGTGGCAGCATTTGAATATGAAGCCATCAGGATGAAGTCCAAGGAGAGGAGCAGCCATGGGTCAATGTCGACGATGGTCAACGTTGGATTCCAGCTACCCCACCCCTGGGGACTGGGTAGGTATTAATGAATAAGTCCTCAGTACCCCTTTGCTTGTCATACAAGTCAACTAAATGGAGAGCATGGTGTTTTGAATTTTATCTATTAAAATAGTTTTAATTACATTCGTGTTCTAACCTATTTTCAATTTGTATTTACCGATGAATATTAGATGGTACCCCGATGGCAACGGCTGGAGATTCTGAATATCAAGCCGTCAGGATGAAGTCCAAAGAGAGGAGCAGCCATGGGTCAAAGTCGACGATGGTCAACGTTGGATTCCAGCTACCCCACCCCTGGGGACTGGGTAGGTATCAATGAATAAGTCCTCAGTACCCCTTTACTTGTCGTAAAATTCAACTAAATGGGGAGCATGGTGTTTTGAAGTTTGTCTCTTAAACTTGTTTTTAATTAGATTCCTGTTCTCAACTATTCTCAATTTCTATTTACTGGTGAATATTAGATGGTACCCCGGTGGCAACGACTGGAGCTTCCGAATATCAAGTTGTCAGGATGACTTCCTAGGAGAGGAGCAGCCATGGGTCCATGTCGACGATGGTCAACGTTGGATTCCAGCTACCCCACCCCTGGGGACTGGGTAGGTATCAATGAATAAGTCCTCAGTACCCCATTGCTTGTCGTAATAGGCAACTAAATGGGGAGCATGGTGTTTTGAAGTTTGTCTCTTAAACTTGTTTTAATTAGATTCCTGTTCTCAACTATTCTCAATTTCTATTTACTGGTGAATATTAGATGGTACCCCGGTGGCAACGGCTGGAGCTTCCGAATATCAAGCCCTCAGGATGACTTCCTAGGAGAGGAGCAGCCATGGGTCAAAGTCGACGATGGTCAACGTTGGATTCCAGCTACCCCACCCCTGGGGACTGGGTAGGTATCAATGAATAAGTCCTCAGTACCCCCTTGCTTGTCGTAAAAGGAAACTAAATGGGGAGCATGGTTTTTTGAAGTTTGTCTCTTAAACTTGTTTTAATTACATTCCTGTTTTAATTTATTCTCTATTTCTATTAGATGGTACCCCGGTGGCAACGACTGGAGCTTCCGAATATCAAGCAGTCAGGATGACTTCATAGGAGAGGAGCAGCCATGGGTCCATGTCGACGATGGTCAACGTTGGATTCCAGCTACCCCACCCCTGGGGACTGGGTAGGTATCAATGAATAAGTCCTCAGTACCCCATTGCTTGTCGTAATAGGCAACTAAATGGGGAGCATGGTGTTTTGAAGTTTGTCTCTTAAACTTGTTTTAATTAGATTCCTGTTCTCAACTATTCTCAATTTGTATTTACTAGTGAATATTAGATGGTACCCCGGTGGCAACGACTGGAGCTTCCGAATATCAAGCCGTCAGGATGACTTCCTAGGAGAGGAGCAGCCATGGGTCAAAGTCGACGATGGTCAACGTTGGATTCCAGCTACCCCACCCCTGGGGACTGGGTAGGTATCAATGAATAAGTCCTGAGTACCCCCTTGCTTGTCGTAAAAGGCAACTAAATGGGGAGCATGGTGTTTTGAAGTTTGTCTCTTAAACTTGTTTTAATTAGATTCCTGTTCTCAACTATTCTCAATTTGTATTTACTGGTGAATATTAGATGGTACCCCGGTGGCAACGACTGGAGCTTCCGAATATCAAGCCGTCAGGATGACTTCCTAGGAGAGGAGCAGCCATGGGTCAAAGTCGACGATGGTCAACGTTGGATTCCAGCTACCCCACCCCTGGGGACTGGGTAGGTATCAATGAATAAGTCCTGAGTACCCCCTTGCTTGTCGTTAAAGGCAACTAAATGGGGAGCATGGTGTTTTGAAGTTTGTCTCTTAAACTTGTTTTAAGTACATTCCTGTTCTAATTTATTCTCTATTTCTATTAGATGGTACCCCGGTGGCAACGACTGGAGCATCTGAATTTCAACCCATCAGGATGAAGTCCAAGGAGAGGAGCAGGCATGGTGAAAGTCAACGCTGATCAACATCGCCATCATCAACGTTGGATTCCAGCTATTTTTGGTAAGTATGTTTTTTGTGTATTATTTTCCTGTTCTAATCTGTTTTCAATTTGTACTTTGTGGTAAATATTCAATGCTGCCTTGTGGCAGCATTTGAATATGAAGCCATCAGGATGAAGTCCAAGGAGAGGAGCAGCCATGGGTCAATGTCGACGATGGTCAACGTTGGATTCCAGCTACCCCACCCCTGGGGACTGGGTAGGTATCAATGAATAAGTCCTCAGTACCCCTTTGCTTGTCATACAAGTCAACTAAATGGAGAGCATGGTGTTTTGAATTTTATCTATTAAAATAGTTTTAATTACATTCGTGTTCTAACCTATTTTCAATTTGT
This sequence comes from Magallana nippona, assembly GCA_033439105.1. Classification (NCBI taxonomy): domain Eukaryota; kingdom Metazoa; phylum Mollusca; class Bivalvia; order Ostreida; family Ostreidae; genus Magallana; species Magallana nippona. The sequence goes on along the minus strand of JASWDR010000371.1, from coordinate 40,250 downwards.
ATTTACCGATGAATATTAGATGGTACCCCGATGGCAACGGCTGGAGATTCTGAATATCAAGCCGTCAGGATGAAGTCCAAAGAGAGGAGCAGCCATGGGTCAAAGTCGACGATGGTCAACGTTGGATTCCAGCTACCCCACCCCTGGGGACTGGGTAGGTATCAATGAATAAGTCCTCAGTACCCCTTTACTTGTCGTAAAATTCAACTAAATGGGGAGCATGGTGTTTTGAAGTTTGTCTCTTAAACTTGTTTTTAATTAGATTCCTGTTCTCAACTATTCTCAATTTCTATTTACTGGTGAATATTAGATGGTACCCCGGTGGCAACGACTGGAGCTTCCGAATATCAAGTTGTCAGGATGACTTCCTAGGAGAGGAGCAGCCATGGGTCCATGTCGACGATGGTCAACGTTGGATTCCAGCTACCCCACCCCTGGGGACTGGGTAGGTATCAATGAATAAGTCCTCAGTACCCCATTGCTTGTCGTAATAGGCAACTAAATGGGGAGCATGGTGTTTTGAAGTTTGTCTCTTAAACTTGTTTTAATTAGATTCCTGTTCTCAACTATTCTCAATTTCTATTTACTGGTGAATATTAGATGGTACCCCGGTGGCAACGGCTGGAGCTTCCGAATATCAAGCCCTCAGGATGACTTCCTAGGAGAGGAGCAGCCATGGGTCAAAGTCGACGATGGTCAACGTTGGATTCCAGCTACCCCACCCCTGGGGACTGGGTAGGTATCAATGAATAAGTCCTCAGTACCCTCTTGCTTGTCGTAAAAGGAAACTAAATGGGGAGCATGGTTTTTTGAAGTTTGTCTCTTAAACTTGTTTTAATTACATTCCTGTTTTAATTTATTCTCTATTTCTATTAGATGGTACCCCGGTGGCAACGACTGGAGCTTCCGAATATCAAGCAGTCAGGATGACTTCATAGGAGAGGAGCAGCCATGGGTCCATGTCGACGATGGTCAACGTTGGATTCCAGCTACCCCACCCCTGGGGACTGGGTAGGTATCAATGAATAAGTCCTCAGTACCCCATTGCTTGTCGTAATAGGCAACTAAATGGGGAGCATGGTGTTTTGAAGTTTGTCTCTTAAACTTGTTTTAATTAGATTCCTGTTCTCAACTATTCTCAATTTGTATTTACTGGTGAATATTAGATGGTACCCCGGTGGCAACGACTGGAGCTTCCGAATATCAAGCCGTCAGGATGACTTCCTAGGAGAGGAGCAGCCATGGGTCAAAGTCGACGATGGTCAACGTTGGATTCCAGCTACCCCACCCCTGGGGACTGGGTAGGTATCAATGAATAAGTCCTGAGTACCCCCTTGCTTGTCGTTAAAGGCAACTAAATGGGGAGCATGGTGTTTTGAAGTTTGTCTCTTAAACTTGTTTTAAGTACATTCCTGTTCTAATTTATTCTCTATTTCTATTAGATGGTACCCCGGTGGCAACGACTGGAGCATCTGAATTTCAAGCCATCAGGATGAAGTCCAAGGAGAGGAGCAGGCATGGTGAAAGTCAACGCTGATCAACATCGCCATCATCAACGTTGGATTCCAGCTATTTTTGGTAAGTATGTTTTTTGTGTATTATTTTCCTGTTCTAATCTGTTTTCAATTTGTACTTTGTGGTAAATATTCAATGCTGCCTTGTGGCAGCATTTGAATATGAAGCCATCAGGATGAAGTCCAAGGAGAGGAGCAGCCATGGGTCAATGTCGACGATGGTCAACGTTGGATTCCAGCTACCCCACCCCTGGGGACTGGGTAGGTATCAATGAATAAGTCCTCAGTACCCCTTTGCTTGTCATACAAGTCAACTAAATGGAGAGCATGGTGTTTTGAATTTTATCTATTAAAATAGTTTTAATTACATTCGTGTTCTAACCTATTTTCAATTTGTATTTACCGATGAATATTAGATGGTACCCCGATGGCAACGGCTGGAGATTCTGAATATCAAGCCGTCAGGATGAAGTCCAAAGAGAGGAGCAGCCATGGGTCAAAGTCGACGATGGTCAACGTTGGATTCCAGCTACCCCACCCCTGGGGACTGGGTAGGTATCAATGAATAAGTCCTCAGTACCCCTTTACTTGTCGTAAAATTCAACTAAATGGGGAGCATGGTGTTTTGAAGTTTGTCTCTTAAACTTGTTTTTAATTAGATTCCTGTTCTCAACTATTCTCAATTTCTATTTACTGATGAATATTAGATGGTACCCCGGTGGCAACGACTGGAGCTTCCGAATATCAAGTTGTCAGGATGACTTCCTAGGAGAGGAGCAGCCATGGGTCCATGTCGACGATGGTCAACGTTGGATTCCAGCTACACCACCCCTGGGGACTGGGTAGGTATCAATGAATAAGTCCTCAGTACCCCATTGCTTGTCGTAATAGGCAACTAAATGGGGAGCATGGTGTTTTGAAGTTTGTCTCTTAAACTTGTTTTAATTAGATTCCTGTTCTCAACTATTCTCAATTTCTATTTACTGGTGAATATTAGATGGTACCCCGGTGGCAACGGCTGGAGCTTCCGAATATCAAGCCCTCAGGATGACTTCCTAGGAGAGGAGCAGCCATGGGTCAAAGTCGACGATGGTCAACGTTGGATTCCAGCTACCCCACCCCTGGGGACTGGGTAGGTATCAATGAATAAGTCCTCAGTACCCCCTTGCTTGTCGTAAAAGGAAACTAAATGGGGAGCATGGTTTTTTGAAGTTTGTCTCTTAAACTTGTTTTAATTACATTCCTGTTTTAATTTATTCTCTATTTCTATTAGATGGTACCCCGGTGGCAACGACTGGAGCTTCCGAATATCAAGCAGTCAGGATGACTTCATAGGAGAGGAGCAGCCATGGGTCCATGTCGACGATGGTCAACGTTGGATTCCAGCTACCCCACCCCTGGGGACTGGGTAGGTATCAATGAATAAGTCCTCAGTACCCCATTGCTTGTCGTAATAGGCAACTAAATGGGGAGCATGGTGTTTTGAAGTTTGTCTCTTAAACTTGTTTTAATTAGATTCCTGTTCTCAACTATTCTCAATTTCTATTTACTGGTGAATATTAGATGGTACCCCGGTGGCAACGACTGGAGCTTCCGAATATCAAGCCGTCAGGATGACTTCCTAGGAGAGGAGCAGCCATGGGTCAAAGTCGACGATGGTTAACGTTGGATTCCAGCTACCCCACCCCTGGGGACTGGGTAGGTATCAATGAATAAGTCCTCAGTACCCCCTTGCTTGTCGTTAAAGGCAACTAAATGGGGAGCATGGTGTTTTGAAGTTTGTCTCTTAAACTTGTTTTAATTAGATTCCTGTTCTCAACTATTCTCAATTTGTATTTACTGGTGAATATTAGATGGTACCCCGGTGGCAACGACTGGAGCTTCCGAATATCAAGCTGTCAGGATGACTTCCTAGGAGAGGAGCAGCCATGGGTCAAAGTCGACGATGGTCAACGTTGGATTCCAGCTACCCCACCCCTGGGGACTGGGTAGGTATCAATGAATAAGTCCTGAGTACCCCCTTGCTTGTCGTTAAAGGCAACTAAATGGGGAGCATGGTGTTTTGAAGTTTGTCTCTTAAACTTGTTTTAAGTACATTCCTGTTCTAATTTATTCTCTCTTTCTATTAGATGGTACCCCGGTGGCAACGACTGGAGCATCTGAATTTCAAGCCATCAGGATGAAGTCCAAGGAGAGGAGCAGGCATGGTGAAAGTCAACGCTGATCAACATCGCCATCATCAACGTTGGATTCCAGCTATTTTTGGTAAGTATGTTTTTTGTGTATTATTTTCCTGTTCTAATCTGTTTTCAATTTGTACTTTGTGGTAAATATTCAATGCTGCCTTGTGGCAGCATTTGAATATGAAGCCATCAGGATGAAGTCCAAGGAGAGGAGCAGCCATGGGTCAATGTCGACGATGGTCAACGTTGGATTCCAGCTACCCCACCCCTGGGGACTGGGTAGGTATCAATGAATAAGTCCTCAGTACCCCTTTGCTTGTCATACAAGTCAACTAAATGGAGAGCATGGTGTTTTGAATTTTATCTAGTAAAATAGTTTTAATTACATTCGTGATCTAACCTATTTTCAATTCGTATTTACCGATGAATATTAGATGGTACCCCGATGGCAACGGCTGGAGATTCTGAATATCAAGCCGTCAGGATGAAGTCCAAAGAGAGGAGCAGCCATGGGTCAAAGTCGACGATGGTCAACGTTGGATTCCAGCTACCCCACCCCTGGGGACTGGGTAGGTATCAATGAATAAGTCCTCAGTACCCCTTTACTTGTCGTAAAATTCAACTAAATGGGGAGCATTGTGTTTTGAAGTTTGTCTCTTAAACTTGTTTTTAATTAGATTCCTGTTCTCAACTATTCTCAATTTCTATTTACTGGTGAATATTAGATGGTACCCCGGTGGCAACGACTGGAGCTTCCGAATATCAAGCCGTCAGGATGACTTCCTAGGAGAGGAGCAGCCATGGGTCCATGTCGACGATGGTCAACGTTGGATTCCAGCTACCCCACCCCTGGGGACTGGGTAGGTATCAATGAATAAGTCCTCAGTACCCCATTGCTTGTCGTAATAGGCAACTAAATGGGGAGCATGGTGTTTTGAAGTTTGTCTCTTAAACTTGTTTTAATTAGATTCCTGTTCTCAACTATTCTCAATTTCTATTTACTGGTGAATATTAGATGGTACCCCGGTGGCAACGGCTGGAGCTTCCGAATATCAAGCTCTCAGGATGACTTCCTAGGAGAGGAGCAGCTATGGGTCAAAGTCGACGATGGTCAACGTTGGATTCCAGCTACCCCACCCCTGGGGACTGGGTAGGTATCAATGAATAAGTCCTGAGTACCCCCTTGCTTGTCGTAAAAGGCAACTAAATGGGGAGCATGGTGTTTTGAAGTTTGTCTCTTAAACTTGTTTTAATTACATTCCTGTTCTAATTTATTCTCTATTTCTATTAGATGGTACCCCGGTGGCAACGAATGGAGCTTCCGAATATCAAGCAGTCAGGATGACTTCCTAGGAGAGGAGCAGCCATGGGTCCATGTCGACGATGGTCAACGTTGGATTCCAGCTACCCCACCCCTGGGGACTGGGTAGGTATCAATGAATAAGTCCTCAGTACCCCATTGCTTGTCGTAATAGGCAACTAAATGGGGAGCATGGTGTTTTGAAGTTTGTCTCTTAAACTTGTTTTAATTAGATTCCTGTTCTCAACTATTCTCAATTTGTATTTACTGGTGAATATTAGATGGTACCCCGGTGGCAACGACTGGAGCTTCCGAATATCAAGCCGTCAGGATGACTTCCTAGGAGAGGAGCAGCCATGGGTCAAAGTCGACGATGGTCAACGTTGGATTCCAGCTACCCCACCCCTGGGGACTGGGTAGGTATCAATGAATAAGTCCTGAGTACCCCCTTGCTTGTCGTAAAAGGCAACTAAATGGGGAGCATGGTGTTTTGAAGTTTGTCTCTTAAACTTGTTTTAATTACATTCCTGTTCTAATTTATTCTCTATTTCTATTAGATGGTACCCCGGTGGCAACGGCTGGAGCATCTGAATTTCAAGCCATCAGGATGAAGTCCAATGAGAGGAGCAGGCATGGTGAAAGTCAACGCTGATCAACATCGCCATCATCAACGTTGGATTCCAGCTATTTTTGGTAAGTATGTTTTTTGTGTATTATTTTCCTGTTCTAATCTGTTTTCAATTTGTACTTTGTGGTAAATATTCAATGCTGCCTTGTGGCAGCATTTGAATATGAAGCCATCAGGATGAAGTCCAAGGAGAGGAGCAGCCATGGGTCAATGTCGACGATGGTCAACGTTGGATTCCAGCTACCCCACCCCTGGGGAGTGGGTAGGTATCAATGAATAAGTCCTCAGTACCCCTTTGCTTGTCATACAAGTCAATTAAATGGGGAGCATGGTGTTTTGAATTTTATCTATTAAAATAGGTTTTAATTATATTCGTGTTCTAACCTATTTTCAATTTGTATTTACCAATGAATATTAGATGGTACCCCGATGGCAACGGCTGGAGATTCTGAATATCAAGCCGTCAGGATGAAGTCCAAAGAGAGGAGCAGCCATGGGTCAAAGTCGACGATGGTCAACGTTGGATTCCAGCTACCCCACCCCTGGGGACTGGGTAGGTATCAATGAATAAGTCCTCAGTACCCCATTGCTTGTCGTAATAGGCAACTAAATGGGGAGCATGGTGTTTTGAAGTTTGTCTCTTAAACTTGTTTTAATTAGATTCCTGTTCTCAACTATTCTCAATTTCTATTTACTGGTGAATATTAGATGGTACCCCGGTGGCAACGAATGGAGCTTCCGAATATCAAGCAGTCAGGATGACTTCATAGGAGAGGAGCAGCCATGGGTCCATGTCGACGATGGTCAACGTTGGATTCCAGCTACCCCACCCCTGGGGACTGGGTAGGTATCAATGAATAAGTCCTCAGTACCCCATTGCTTGTCGTAATAGGCAACTAAATGGGGAGCATGGTGTTTTGAAGTTTGTCTCTTAAACTTGTTTTAATTAGATTCCTGTTCTCAACTATTCTCAATTTCTATTTACTGGTGAATATTAGATGGTACCCCGGTGGCAACGACTGGAGCTTCTGAATATCAAGCCGTCAGGATGACTTCCTAGGAGAGGAGCAGCCATGGGTCCATGTCGACGATGGTCAACGTTGGATTCCAGCTACCCAACCCCTGGGGAGTGGGTAGGTATCAATGAATAAGTCCTCAGTACCCCATTGCTTGTCGTAATAGGCAACTAAATGGGGAGCATGGTGTTTTGAAGTTTGTCTCTTAAACTTGTTTTAATTACATTCCTGTTCTAATTTATTCTCTATTTCTATTAGATGGTATCCCGGTGGCAACGGCTGGAGCATCTGAATTTCAAGCCATCAGGATGAAGTCCAAGAAGAGGAGCAGGCATGGTGAAAGTCAACGCTGATCAACATCGCCATCATCAACGTTGGATTCCAGCTATTTTTGGTAAGTATGTTTTTTTTGTATTATTTTCCTGTTCTAATCTGTTTTCAATTTGTACTTTGTGGTAAATATTCAATGCTGCCTTGTGGCAGCATTTGAATATGAAGCCATCAGGATGAAGTCCAAGGAGAGGAGCAGCCATGGGTCAATGTCGACGATGGTCAACGTTGGATTCCAGCTACCCCACCCCTGGGGAGTGGGTAGGTATCAATGAATAAGTCCTCAGTACCCCTTTGCTTGTCATACAAGTCAACTAAATGGAGAGCATGGTGTTTTGAATTTTATCTATTAAAATAGTTTTAATTACATTCGTGTTCTAACCTATTTTCAATTTGTATTTACCGATGAATATTAGATGGTACCCCGATGGCAACGGCTGGAGATTCTGAATATCAAGCCGTCAGGATGAAGTCCAAAGAGAGGAGCAGCCATGGGTCAAAGTCGACGATGGTCAACGTTGGATTCCAGCTACCCCACCCCTGGGGACTGGGTAGGTATCAATGAATAAGTCCTCAGTACCCCTTTACTTGTCGTAAAATTCAACTAAATGGGGAGCATGGTGTTTTGAAGTTTGTCTCTTAAACTTGTTTTTAATTAGATTCCTGTTCTCAACTATTCTCAATTTCTATTTACTGATGAATATTAGATGGTACCCCGGTGGCAACGACTGGAGCTTCCGAATATCAAGTTGTCAGGATGACTTCCTAGGAGAGGAGCAGCCATGGGTCCATGTCGACGATGGTCAACGTTGGATTCCAGCTACCCCACCCCTGGGGACTGGGTAGGTATCAATGAATAAGTCCTCAGTACCCCATTGCTTGTCGTAATAGGCAACTAAATGGGGAGCATGGTGTTTTGAAGTTTGTCTCTTAAACTTGTTTTAATTAGATTCCTGTTCTCAACTATTCTCAATTTCTATTTACTGGTGAATATTAGATGGTACCCCGGTGGCAACGGCTGGAGCTTCCGAATATCAAGCCCTCAGGATGACTTCCTAGGAGAGGAGCAGCCATGGGTCAAAGTCGACGATGGTCAACGTTGGATTCCAGCTACCCCACCCCTGGGGACTGGGTAGGTATCAATGAATAAGTCCTCAGTACCCCCTTGCTTGTCGTAAAAGGAAACTAAATGGGGAGCATGGTTTTTTGAAGTTTGTCTCTTAAACTTGTTTTAATTACATTCCTGTTTTAATTTATTCTCTATTTCTATTAGATGGTACCCCGGTGGCAACGACTGGAGCTTCCGAATATCAAGCAGTCAGGATGACTTCATAGGAGAGGAGCAGCCATGGGTCCATGTCGACGATGGTCAACGTTGGATTCCAGCTACCCCACCCCTGGGGACTGGGTAGGTATCAATGAATAAGTCCTCAGTACCCCATTGCTTGTCGTAATAGGCAACTAAATGGGGAGCATGGTGTTTTGAAGTTTGTCTCTTAAACTTGTTTTAATTAGATTCCTGTTCTCAACTATTCTCAATTTGTATTTACTGGTGAATATTAGATGGTACCCCCGGTGGCAACGACTGGAGCTTCCGAATATCAAGCCGTCAGGATGACTTCCTAGGAGAGGAGCAGCCATGGGTCAAAGTCGACGATGGTCAACGTTGGATTCCAGCTACCCCACCCCTGGGGACTGGGTAGGTATCAATGAATAAGTCCTGAGTACCCCCTTGCTTGTCGTTAAAGGCAACTAAATGGGGAGCATGGTGTTTTGAAGTTTGTCTCTTAAACTTGTTTTAATTACATTCCTGTTCTAATTTATTCTCTATTTCTATTAGATGGTACCCCGGTGGCAACGGCTGGAGCATCTGAATTTCAAGCCATCAGGATGAAGTCCAAGGAGAGGAGCAAGCATGGTGAAAGTCAACGCTGATCAACATCGCCATCATCAACGTTGGATTCCAGCTATTTTTGGTAAGTATGTTTTTTGTGTATTATTTTCCTATTCTAATCTGTTTTCAATTTGTACTTTGTGGTAAATATTCAATGCTGCCTTGTGGCAGCATTTGAATATGAAGCCATCAGGATGAAGTCCAAGGAGAGGAGCAGCCATGGGTCAATGTCGACGATGGTCAACGTTGGATTCCAGCTACCCCACCCCTGGGGAGTGGGTAGGTATCAATGAATAAGTCCTCAGTACCCCTTTGCTTGTCATACAAGTCAACTAAATGGAGAGCATGGTGTTTTGAATTTTGTCTCTTAAACTTGTTTTTAATTAGATTCCTGTTCTCAACCATTCTCAATTTCTATGTACTGGTGAATATTAGATGGTACCCCGGTGGCAACGACTGGAGCTTCCGAATATTAAGCCCTCAGGATGACTTCCTAGGAGAGGAGCAGCCATGGGTCAAAGTCGACGATGGTCAACGTTGGATTCCAGCTACCCCACCCCTGGGGACTGGGTATGTATCAATGAATAAGTCCTGAGTACCCCCTTGCTTGTCGTAAAAGGCAACTAAATGGGGAGCATGGTGAATTTTGTCTCATAAACTTCTTTTAATTAGATTCCTGTTCTAATTTATTCTCTCTTTCTATTAGATGGTACCCCGGTGGCAACGACTGGAGCTTCAGAATATCAAGCCGTCAGGATGACTTCCTAGGAGAGGAGCAGCCATTGGTCAAAGTCGACGATGGTCAATGCTGGATTCCAGCAACCCCACCCCTGGGGACTGGGTAAGTATCAATGAATAAGTCCTCAGTACCCCCTTGCTTGTCGTAAAAGGCAACTAAATGGGGAGCATGGTGAATTTTGTCTCATAAACTTCTTTTAATTAGATTCCTGTTCTAATTTATTCTCTCTTTCTATTAGATGGTACCACGGTGGCAACGACTGGAGCTTCAGAATATCAAGCCGTCAGGATGACTTCCTAGGAGAGGAGCAGCCATTGGTCAAAGTCGACGATGGTCAATGCTGGATTCCAGCAACCCCACCCCTGGGGACTGGGTAAGTATCAATGAATAAGTCCTCAGTACCCCTTTACTTGTCGTAAAAGTCAACTAAATGGGGAGCATGGTGTTTTGAATTTTGTCTCTTAAACTTGTTGTTAATTAGATTCCTGTTCTCAACTATTCTCAATTTCTATTTACTGGTGAATATTAGATGGTACCCCGGTGGCAAAGACTGGATCTTCCGAATATCAAACCGTCAGGATGACTTCCTAGGAGAGGAGCAGCCATGGGTCAAAGTCGACGATGGTCAACGTTGGATTCCAGCTACCCCACCCCTGGGGACTGGGTAGGTATCAATGAATAAGTCCTGAGTACCCCCTTGCTTGTCGTAAAAGGCAACTAAATGGGGAGCATGGTGTTTTGAAGTTTGTCTCTTAAACTTGTTTTAATTACATTCCTGTTCTAATTTATTCTCTATTTCTATTAGATGGTACCCCGGTGGCAACGGCTGGAGCATCTGAATTTCAAGCCATCAGGATGAAGTCCAAGGAGAGGAGCAGGCATGGTGAAAGTCAACGCTGATCAACATCGCCATCATCAACGTTGGATTCCAGCTATTTTTGGTAAGTATGTTTTTTGTGTATTATTTTCCTGTTCTAATCTGTTTTCAATTTGTACTTTGTGGTAAATATTCAATGCTGCCTTGTGGCAGCATTTGAATATGAAGCCATCAGGATAAAGTCCAAGGAGAGGAGCAGCCATGGGTCAATGTCGACGATGGTCAACGTTGGATTCCAGCTACCCCACCCCTGGGGAGTGGGTAGGTATCAATGAATAAGTCCTCAGTACCCCTTTGCTTGTCATACAAGTCAATTTAATGGAGAGCATGGTGTTTTGAATTTTATCTATTGAAATAGGTTTTAATTACATTCGTGTTCTAACCTATTTTCAATTTGTATTTACCGATGAATATTAGATGGTACCCCGATGGCAACGGCTGGAGATTCTGAATATCAAGCCGTCAGGATGAAGTCCAAAGAGAGGAGCAGCCATGGGTCAAAGTCGACGATGGTCAACGTTGGATTCCAGCTACCCCACCCCTGGGGACTGGGTAGGTATCAATGAATAAGTCCTCATTACCCCTTTACTTGTCGTAAAATTCAACTAAATGGGGAGCATTGTGTTTTGAAGTTTGTCTCTTAAACTTGTTTTTAATTAGATTCCTGTTCTCAACTATACTCAATTTCTATTTACTGGTGAATATTAGATGATACCCCGGTGGCAACGACTGGAGCTTCCGAATATCAAGCCGTCAGGATGACTTCCTAGGAGAGGAGCAGCCATGGGTCCATGTCGACGATGGTCAACGTTGGATTCCAGCTACCCCACCCCTGGGGACTGGGTAGGTATCAATGAATAAGTCCTCAGTACCCCATTGCTTGTAGTAAAAGGCAACTAAATGGGGAGCATGGTGTTTTGAAGTTTGTCTCTTAAACTTGTTTTAATTAGATTCCTGTTCTCAACTATTCTCAATTTCTATTTACTGGTTAATATTAGATGGTACCACGGTGGCAACGACTGGAGCTTCCGAATATCAAGCCGTCAGGATGACTTCCTAGTAGAGGAGCAGCCATGGGTCAAAGTCGACGATGGTCAACGTTGGATTCCAGCTACCCCACCCCTGGGGCTGGGTAGGTATCAATGAATAAGTCCTGAGTACCCCCTTGCTTGTCGTAAAAGGCAACTAAATGGTGAGCATGGTGTTTTGAAGTTTGTCTCTTAAACTTGTTTTAATTACATTCCTGTTCTAATTTATTCTCTATTTCTATTAGATGGTACCCCGGTGGCAACGGCTGGAGCATCTGAATTTCAAGCCATCAGGATGAAGTCCAAGGAGAGGAGCAGGCATGGTCAAAGTCAACGCTGATCAACATCGCCATCATAAACGTTGGATTCCAGCTATTTTTGGTAAGTATGTTTTTTGTGTATTATTTTCCTGTTCTAATCTGTTTTCAATTTGTACTTTGTGGTAAAAATTCAATGCTGCCTTGTGGCAGCATTTGAATATGAAGCCATCAGGACGAAGTCCAAGGAGAGGAGCAGCCATGGGTCAATGTCGACGATGGTTAACGTTGGATTCCAGCTACCCCACCCCTGGGGAGTGGGTAGGTATCAATGAATAAGTCCTCAGTACCCCCTTCTTGTCGTAAAAGGCAACTAAATGGGGAGAATGGTGTTTTGAATTTTGTCTCTTAAACCTGTTTTTAATTACATTCGTGTTCTAATTTATTTTCTAATTCTATTAGATGGTACCCCGGTAGCAACGGCTGGAGCATCTGAATATCAAGCCATCAGGATGAAGTCCATGGAGAGGAGCAGCCATGGGTCAATGTTGACGATGGTCAACGTTGGATTCCAGCTACCCCACCCCTGGGGAGTGGGTAGGTATCAATGAATAAGTCCTCAGTACCCCTTTGCTTGTCATAAAAGTCAACTAAATGGGGAGCATGGTTTTTTGAATTTTGTCTCTTAAACTTGTTTTTAGCTCGCTTGAGCTTAAAGCTCAAGTGAGCTTTTTTGATCACTTTTTGTCCGGCGTCCGTCTGTCTGTCCGTCTGTCTGTCCATAAGCTTTTTACATTTTCGACTTTTTCTCCAGAACCACATGGCCGATTTAAAGTAAAGTTGGCACAAAGCATCATTAGGTGAAGGGGATTCAAATTCGTTAAAATGACGGGCCACGCCCTCTTTCAAGGGGAGATAAATAAGAAATCATTGAAAATTTGTTGGTATTTTCAAAAATCTTCTTCTCTAAAACCCTTTTGGCCAGAAAAGCTGAAAATTGTGTGGAAGCATCCTCAGGTAGTATAAATTCAATTTTGTTCAAATCATGATCCCCAGGCGTAGGGTGGGGCCACAATGGGGGATCAAATTTTTACATACGAATATATATAGTAAATCTTTAAGAATCTTCCTCTCTAAAACTGATCAGGCAGAAAAGGTGTATCTTAGAAGGAAGAATCCTCAGGTAATGTAGATTCAAGTTTGTTCAAATCATGATACCCGGGGGTAGGGTGGGGCCACAATGGGGGTTGAATTTTTACATAGGAATATATAGAGTAAATCTTTAAAATCTTTTTAAAAATCTTCTTCTCTGAAACTTATCAGGCAGAAAAGCTGTAACTTGTGTGGAAGCATCGTCAGGTAATGTAGATTCATTTTTGTTCAAATTATGATCCCCAATGGTAGAGTGGGGCCACAGGGGGGGGGGGGGTCAAATTTTTATATAGAGTAAATCTTTAAAAATCCTCTTCTCTGAAACTGATCACCCAGAAAAGCTGTAACTTATGTGGAAGCATTCTCAGGTAGTGTAGATTCAAATTTGTTCAAATCATGATCCCCGGGGGTAGGGTGGGGCCACAATGGGGGTTGAATTTTAACATAGGAATATATAGAGTAAATCTTTAAAATTCTTCTCTAAAACTGATCAGGCAGAAAAGCTGTAACTTGCGTGGAAGCATCCTCAGGTAGTGTAGATTCAAGTTTGTTCAAATCATGATCCCCAGTGGTAGGGTGGGGCCACATTGGGGGGTTGAATTTTTACATAGGAATATATAGAGTAAATCTTTAAAAATCTTCTTCACTGAAATTGACCAGGCAGAAAAGCTGTAACTTGTGTGGACGCATCCTCAGGTAGTGTAGATTCAATTTTGTTCAAATCATGATCTCTAGTGGTATGGTGGGGCCATAATGAGGGGGGGTCGAATTTTTGCATAGAAATATATAGTGAAAAATCTTTAAAAATCTTCTTCTCAGAAACCAATCTATGAGAAAAACTGAAACTTGTATGAAAGCATCCTCAGTTAGGGTAGATTCAAGTTTGATAAAATCATGATCCCCAGGGGTAGGGTGGGGCCACATTGGGGGGTCAAATTTTCACATCGTAATATATAGAGAAAAATCTTTAAAAATCGTCTCAGAAACTGATCATGGGGGGTTAATTCTGAAATTGTATCAATAATTCATGGTATCATTTAAAGAGATATCGCACGGAAGACCTACTCGTTACTCGTAATGAGATCGTATCTAGTTATGTCTATCATTGCTCAGGTGAGCGATGTGGCCAATGGGCCGCTTGTTAATTACATTCATGTTCTAATCTATTCTCAATTTCTATTTACCGTTGAATATAAGACGGTACCCCAGTGGCAACGGCTGGAGCTTCTGAATATCAAGCCATCAGGATGAAGTCCAAGGAGAGGAGCAGCCATGGATCAAAGTCGACGCTGATCAACACTGTCATCATCAACGTTGGATTCCAGTTACCCCACCCCTGGGGACTTGGGTGGGTATCAAAAAATAAGTTCTCAGTACCCCTTGCTTGACGTAAAAGGCAACAAAAAGGAGAGCATGGTATTTTGAATTTTGTCTCTTAAAGTTGATTTTTAATTACAATCGTGTTTTAATCTATTTTTAATTTCTATTTACTGGTGAATATTAGATGGTACCCCGGTGGCAACGGCTGGAGCATCTGAATATCAAGCCATCAGGATGAAGTCCAAGGAGAGGAGCAGCCATGGGTCGAAGTCGACGCTGATCAACACCGCCATCATCAATGTTGAGTTCCAGCTATTTTTGGTTAGTATATTTTTTGTATATAATTTTCCCCCTCCCCTCCCCCTCCCCCTCCCCTCCCTTCCCCCATCCCACCCCATCCCCTCACCTTCTCCCGTCTTGGTTAGGGAATTCTATTCAGGAGCCTTTGTGCATTTTGGAGATGATGTAATGGGTTAATGAATAGAATTTAGGTTAGGGCTAGTAGTATGATCCCCCTGTGAACTTAGTTGATATTAAGTCCACAGCATCAATCCCCTTCATTGCCTGCCATAAGCGGTGACTCATTGGGAAGGTAATTTGTTTCTGGTCTTGAGTTGTTTTAATTTCTTGTTCTAATCTGTTCTCAATTTGTACTTTCTGCAAAATATTCAATGCTGCCTTGTGGCAGCATTTGAATATGAAGCCATGAAGATGAAGTCCAAGGAGAGGAGTAGCCATGGGTCAAGTTCGACGATGGTCAACGTTGAATTCCAGCTAACCCCCCCCCCCCCCCCCCCCTGGGGACTGGGTGGGTATCTAAGAATAAGTCCTCAGTACCCCCTTGCTTGTCGTAAAAGGCAACTAAATGGGGAGCATGGTGTTTTGAATTTTGTCTTTTAAACTTGTTTTTAATTACATTCATGCTATAATTTATTCTCAATTTCTATTTACCAGTGAATGTTAGATGTACCGAGATGGCAACAGCTGGAGCTTCTGAATATGAAGCCATCAGGATGAAGTCCAAGGAGAGGAGCAGCCATGGGTCAAAGTCGATGCTGATCAACACTGCCATCATCAACGTTGGATTCCAGCTACCCCATCCCTGGGGACTGGGTAGGTATCAATGAATAAGTCCTCAGTACCACCTTGCTTGTTGTAAAAGGCACCTAATGGGGAGCATAGTGTTTTGAATTTTGTCTCTTAAACTTGGTTTTTAATTACATTCGTGTTTTAATCTATTTTCAATTTCTATTTACTGGTGAATATTAGATGGTACCCTGGTGGCAACTGTTGGAGCATCTGAATATGAAGCCGTCAGGATGAAGTCCAAGGAGACGAGCAGCCATGGGTCTAAGTCGACGCTGATCAACACTGCCATCATCAACGTTGAGTTCCAGCTATTTTTGGTCAGTATGTTTTTTGTATATCATATTCCCCCTCCCCTCCCCTTCCCCTCCCCTCCCTACCCCACCCCCAACCCTTCTCCAGTCTTGATTAGGGAATTCTTTTCACGAGACTTTATGCATTTTGGGGATGATGTAATGGTTTAATGGATAGAATTTAGGTTAGGGCTAGTAGTATTATCCCCTGTGAATTGTGTTAAGAATAAGACCTCATCGATCAGCATCAATCCCCTGATTGCTTGCTGTAAGAGATGACTAAATGGGAAGATAATTTATTTTTTGTCTTAAGTTGCTTGAATTTCATGTTCTAATCTGTTCTCAATTTCTATTTTCCGGTGTGTACTGAGTATTTGAAGCTCATTGTTGTGGTTGCAGTGATTGTGTGCAACATGAATGTGAACTTGAATGTGATTGTCGTTATCATCAACAGTTTGATTCCAATTACTTCTTGTAAGTATTCAATTACAGCATCTAAATTCGAGGCAGTGTGAATGCTAGGGGAGTACCGGTATGATGAATTATCATCAACACTCATTATCATCATAATCTTAGAAAATATTGATGCAACAACAGCAAGCAGAAGAATGAAACATAACTATAGGGTTTCATGGAAAGTGATTTCCATCTTTAGGCAAGGACAACCTCACTGACAATGTTTGAACAAAGAGTTTGTGAAGGTTCTCCTACTTATTTTGAACCCCCTCTCCAATAGAAATTGAAAATGGGAAGGGGGTTCAAAATATCACAGCCATAAAATTTTAACCCCCCGCCCCAATAGCAATAAAAATCAGAGGGGGGGGGGTCAATATATATCGCAGCCATAATATTTTGAACCCCCTCTCCAATGGGAAATTAAAATAGGTAGGGGTTTCAATATATCGCAGCCATAATATTTTGAACTCCCTCTCCAAAGGGAATTGGAAATAGGAGGGGGGTTCAATATATTGCAGCCATAATATTTTGAACCCCCTATCCCGTGGGAATTTGAAATAGGTAGGGGGTTCGATATATCGCTGCCATAATATTTCGAACCCCCTCTCAAAAGAGAATTGGAAATTAAAGGGGGGTTCAATATATCCCAGCCATAATATTTTTAGCCCCCTCTTCTAAGGGAATTGTAAATAGGAGGGCGGTTCAATATATCACAGCCATAATATTTTGAACCCCCTCTCCAATAGAAATGAAAATAAGAAGGGGGTTTGTTATATCGCAGCCATAATATTTTGAACCCCCTCTCCAATAGCAAATGAAGAGCAGAGGAGGGGGAGGGTCAATATATCACAGCCATTATACTTTGAACCCCCTCTCCGATTGGAATTTGAAGTAGGAGGGGGGGGGGGTTCAATATATCGTGACCATAATATTTTGAACCCCTCTCCAATTGGAATTGGAAATTAGAGGGGGGTCAATATATCGCAGCAATAATATTTGAACCCCCTCTCCCATAGGAATTTGAAATTGGAAGGGGGTCAAAATATTGTGGCAATCATATTTTGAACCCCTTCTCCAATCGGAATTGGAAGTAGGAGGGGGGTTCAATATATCACGGCCATAATATTTTAAACCCTCTCTCCAGTTGGAATTGGAATTTGGAGGGGGGTTTAATAAAGGCGGCCATAATATTTTGAACCCCCTCTCCAATTTTAATTAGCAGTTGGAGGGGGTTCAATATATCGTTGCCATAATATTTTGAATCCCCTCTCGAATAGCAATGAAAAAAGAGGGGGGAGGTTCAATATATAGCGGCCGTAATATTTTGAAACCCCTCTCCAATAGGAATTGAAAATAGGAGGGGGGTCAATATATCGCGGCCATTAATATTTTGAACCCCCTCCCCCATTGGAATTGGAATTTGGAGGGGGGTTCAATATATCGCGGCCATAATATTTTGAACCCCCTCTCCAATTGTAATTAGTAATTGGTGGGGGTTCAATATATCATGGCCATAATACATTGTATTTTGAACCCCCTCTCCAATAGCAATGAAAGAAGAGGGGGGTGGGGTTCAATATATAGCGGCCATAATATTTTGAAACCCCTCTCCAATAGGAATTGAAAATAGGAGGGGGTCAATATATCGCGGCCATTAATATTTTGAACCCCCTCTCCCATTGGAATTGGAAGTAGGAGGTGGGTTCAATATATCGCGGCCATAATATTTTGAACCTGCTCTCCAACTGGAATTGAAAATAGGAGTTGGTTCAATATATCGTGGCCATAATATTTTGAACCCCCTCTCCAATAGCAATGAAAAAAGAGGGACCATAATTTTTTGTACCCCCCCCCCTCCCATTTGAATTGGAAGTAGGAGGGGGGTGGGGGGTGGTTCAATATATCATGGCCGTAATATTTTGAACCCCCTGTCCAATTCGTATTAGCAATTGAAGGGGGGTTCAATATATTGCGGCCATAATATTTTGAACCCTCTTTCCTATTATAATTAGAAGTAGGAGGAGGGTTCTTTTTATCCCGGCCATAATTTTTTGAACCCCCTTTCCCATTGGAATTGGAAGTAGGAGGGGGGTTCAATATATCGCAGCCATAATATTTTGAACCCCCTCACTCATTGGAATTCAAAATAGGAGGGGGGTTCAATAAATCACGGCCATAATATTTTGGACCCCCTCTCCAATTGGAATTAGCAATTGGAGGGGGTTCAATAAATCACGGCCATAATATTTTGAACCCCCTCTCCAATTGGAATTTGAAGTAGGAGGGGGGTTCAATATATCGGGGCCATAATATTTTGAACCCCCTCTCTCATTGGAATTCGAAATAGGAGGGGGGTTCAATAAATCGGGGCCATAATATTTTGAACCCCCTCTCCAATAGCAATGAAAAAAGAAGGGGGGGGGGGGTTCAATATAAAGCGGCCATAATATTTTGAGCTCCCTCTTCAATTGGAATTTGAAATTGGAAAGGGGTCAAAATATTGTGGCCATAATATTTTGAACCCCTTCTCCAATCGGAATTGGAAATAGGAGGGGGGTTCAATATATTGCGGCCATAATATTTTGAACCCTCTCTCCAGTTAGAATTGAAATTTGGAGGGGGGGGTCAATATATCGTTGCAATAATATTTTGAACCCCCTCTCCAATAGCAATGAAAAAGGAGGGGGGGGGGGTTCAATATATAGCGGCCATAATATTTTGAAACCCCTCTCCAATAGGAATTGAAAATAGAAGGGGGTCAATATATCGCGGCCATAATATTTTGAACCCCCTCTCCCATTGGAATTGGAAGTAGGAGGTGGGTTCAATATATCGCGGCCATAATATTTTGAACCTGCTCTCCAATTGGAATTGGAAATTGGAAAGGGGGGGGGGGTCAAAATATTGCGTCCATAATAATTTGAACCCCTACTCCAATCGGAATTGGAAATAGGAGGGGGGTTCAATATATCGCGGCCATAATATTTTCAACCCCCTCTCCAATAGCAATGAAAAAAGAGGGGGGTTCAATATATCGTGGCCATAATTTTTTGAACCCCCTCTCCTATTTGAATTGGAAGTAGGAGGGGGGGGGGGATGGTTCAATATATCGCGGCCATAATATTTTGAACCTCCTGTCCAATTCGTATTAGCAATTGAAGGGGGGTTCAATATATTGCGGCCATGATATTTTGAACCCTCTCTCCAATTGGAATTGAAAATGGGAGGGGGTCAATATATCGCGGCCATTTATATTATGAACCCTCTCTCCCATTGGAATTGGAAGTAGGGGAGAGGGGGTTCTATATATCGCTGCCATAATATTTTGAACCCCCTCTCCAATTGGAATTGGCATTTGGAGGGGGGTTCAATTTATCGCGGCCATAATATTTTGAACCCCCTCTCCAATGGCAATTGAAAAGCAGAGGGGTTTCAAAATATCGCGGCCATAATATATTGAACCCAGGGTTCAATGTTTTATTGGGGGTTCAATATATCGCAGTGATATTTTGAACCCGGGTTCAATATATCGCGGGGTTCAAAATATTATATGACACCGGGTTCAATATTTCGCGTTATCAAAATATTATATGACACTGGTACTATGAAAATAAGTGAATTGATAATAGGTGGTAAATTATGGTAGTAAGGAGTCATTCCTGGATTTTGATATAAAGCATGTAAGTCTCATAGTGTTATTCATGTAAAAGGGATGCCTGAGAATCAGATACTTAACAGCCGCTGTTAACTTTTTTGTGTGATAAAGATTGCATTCTGTCCTTGGGTCATCTCTTTGCAGGGAGAGCGGTAGGGTGGGATCTAAATGGGGCAAAATGAATAAAATTTTCACAGTACACAGGGGGGTACAATAGATGTTTTATCTGACCAGAAAAAGATGTAGCCATGCAAGGAAAGATAACTCTGATATTTTGCTAGGAATAGGCAGTGCTCAAGAATATCTTTGTTTATGCTGCCCCATCACTCCCTTATATTAGTTAATTAAGCTAATTATTAAGAAAAATATTAATTGAAATGACTCATTGACCTTTTGTTGTTAACGTTTCATATTTGGTTTTAACCTCTACATCTCTGATTCAATATGTCTGCAGTCTAAAAAATTTATTAAACAGAGGAGCAGAAAGCTATGGCGTGTAAAACGTTGCTTTATTCATAAATCTTTTGATGTATGTTCGAAATCTTGTGATGTATTTTCGAAATCTTGTGATGTATATTCTAAATCTTGTGATGTATATTCGAAATCTTGTGATGTATATTCGAAATCTTAATCTTGTGATGTATATTCGAAATCTTGTGATGTATATTCTATAATATCTTGATGTATATTCGAAATCTTGTGATGTATATTCGAAATCTTGTGATGTATATTCGAAATCTTAATCTTGTGATGTATATTCGAAATCTTGTGATGTATGTTCAAAATCTTGTGATGTATATTCAAAATCTTTTGATGTATATTCAAAATCTTGTGATGTATATTCTATAATATCTTAATGTATATTCTATAATATCTTGATGTATATTCAAAATCTTGTGATGTATATTCGAAATCTTGTGATGTATATTCGATAATATTGTGATGTATATTCTATAATCTTGTGATGTGTATTCAAAATCTTGTGATGTATATTCGAAATCTTGTGATGTATATTCGAAATCTTAATCTTGTGATGTATATTCGAAATCTTGTGATGTATATTCTATAATATCTTGATGTATATTCTAAATCTTGTGATGTATATTCGAAATCTTGTGATGTATATTCGAAATCTTAATCTTGTGATGTATATTCGAAATCTTGTGATGTATATTCCATAATATCTTGATGTATATTCAAAATCTTGTGATGTATATTCAAAATCTTGTGATGTATGTTCAAAATCTTGTGATGTATATTCAAAATCTTTTGATGTATATTCAAAATCTTGTGATGTATATTCTATAATATCTTAATGTATATTCTATAATATCTTGATGTATATTCAAAATCTTGTGATGTATACTCAAAATCTTGTGATGTATATTCGATAATATTGTGATGTATATTCTATAATCTTGTGATGTGTATTCAAAATCTTGTGATGTATATTCTAAATCTTGTGATGTATATTCTAAATCTTGTGATGTATGTTCGAAATCTTGTGATGTATATTCGAAATCTTGTGATGCATATTCTATAATCTTGTGATGTATATCTAAAATCTTGTGATGTATATTTTATAACATCTTGATGTATATTGAAATCTTGTGTATATTCTATATCTTGTGATGTATGTTCGAAATCTTGTGATGTATATTCAAAATCTTGTGATGAATGTTCGAAATCTGGTGATGTATATTCTAAATCTTGTGATGTATATTCGAAATGTTGTGATCTATATTCTATAATATCTTGATGTATATTCAAAAACTTGTGATGTATATTCGAAGTCTTGTGATGTATATTCGATAATCTTGTGATTAATATTCTATAATCTTCTGATTTATATTCAAAATCTTGTGATATATATTCAAAATCTTGTGATGTATGTTCGAAACATGTGATATATATTCTAAAACTTGTGAGGTATATTCGAAATCTTGTGATGTATATTGGAAATTTTGTGATGTATATTCTATAATATCTTGTGATGTATATTCAAAATCTTGTGATGTATATTCGAAATCTTGTGATATATATTTGATAATCTTGTGATGCATATTCTATAATCTTGTGATGTATATTCAAACTCTTGTGATGTATATTCTATAATATCTTGATGTATATTCAAAATCTTGTGTATATTCTATATATTGTGATGTATGTTCGAAATCTTGTGATGTATATACAAAATCTTGTGATGTATGTTCGAAATATTGTGATGTATATTTAAAATCTTGTTATGTATATTCGAAATCTAGTGATGTATATTCTATAATATCTTGATGTATATTCAAAATCTTGTGATTTATATTCAAAATCTTGTGATGAATGTTCGAAATCTTGTGATGTATATTCCAAATCTTGTGATGTATAATCGAAATCTTGTGAAGTATATTCGAAATCTTGTGATGTATATTCTATAATATCTTATTCTATATTCAAAAACTTGTGATGTGTATTCGAAATCTTGTGATGTATATTTAAAATCTTGTTATGTATATTCGAAATCTAGTGATGTATATTCTATGATATCTTGATGTACATTCAAAATCTTGTGATATATATTCTAAAACTTGTGAGGTATATTCGAAATCTTGTGATGTATATTGGAAATTTTGTGGTGTATATTCTATAATATCTTGTGATGTATATTCAAAATCTTGTATGTATGTTCGAAAACTTGTGATATATATTTGATAATCTTGTGATGCATATTCTATAATCTTGTGATGTATATTCAAACTCATGTGATGTATATTCTATAATATCTTGATGTATATTCAAAATCTTGTGTATATTCTATATATTGTGATGTGTGTTCAAAATCTTGTGATGTATATACAAAATCTTGTGATGTAAGTTCGAAATATTGTGATGTATATTTAAAATCTTGTTATGTATATTCGAAATCTAGTGATGTATATTCTATAATATCTTGATGTATATTCAAAATCTTGTGATTTATATTCAAAATCTTGTGATGAATGTTCGAAATCTTGTGATGTATATTCCAAATCTTGTGATGTATATTCGAAATCTTGTGATGTATATTCGAAATCTTGTGATGTATAATCTATAATATCTTATTCTATATTCAAAAACTTGTGATGTGTATTCGAAATCTTGTGATGTATATTTAAAATCTTGTTATGTATATTCGAAATCTAGTGATGTATATTCTATGATATCTTGATGTACATTCAAAATCTTGTGATATATATTCTAAAACTTGTGAGGTATATTCGAAATCTTGTGATGTATATTGGAAATTTTGTGATGTATATTCTATAATATCTTGTGATGTATATTCAAAATCTTGTGATGAATGTTCGAAATCTTGTGATATATATTCCAAATCTGATGTATATTCGAAATCTTGTGATGTATATTCGAAATCTTGTGATGTATATTCTATAATATCTTGATGTATATTGAAAATCTTGTGATGTATATTCAAAGTCTTGTGATGTATGTTCGAAATCTTGTGATGTATATTCAAAATCTTTTGATGTATATTCAAAATCTTGTGATGTATATTCTATAATATCTTAATGTATATTCTATAAGATCATGATGTATATTATCTTGTATTTACAACATATCATCTCGGTATTACGACCTGGTTGTATATTCAAAATCTTGTGATGTATATTCGATAATATTGTGATGTATATTCTATAATCTTGTGATGTGTATTCAAAATCTTGTGATGTATATTCGAAATCTTGTGATTTATATTCTAAATCTTGTGATGTATGTTCGAAATCTTGTGATGTATATTCGATAATCTTGTGATGCATGTTCTATAATCTTGTGATGTATATTTAAATTCTTGTGATGTATATTCTATAATATCTTGATGTATATTCCAAAACTTGTGATGTATATTCTAAATCTTGTGATGTATATTCGATAATCTTGTGATGTATATTCATAATCTTGTGATGTATATTAAAAATCTTGAGATGTATATTCAAAATTTTGTGATGTATGTTCGAAACTTGTGATATATATTCTAAATCTTGTGATGTATATTTGAAATCTTGTCAAGTATATTCGAAGTATTGTGATGTATATTCTATAATATCTTGATGTATATTCGAAATCTTGTGATGTATATTGGAAATTTTGTGGTGTATATTCTATAATATCTTGTGATGTATATTCAAAATCTTGTATGTATGTTCGAAAACTTGTGATATATATTTGATAATCTTGTGATGCATATTCTATAATCTTGTGATGTATATTCAAACTCATGTGATGTATATTCTATAATATCTTGATGTATATTCAAAATCTTGTGTATATTCTATATATTGTGATGTGTGTTCAAAATCTTGTGATGTATATACAAAATCTTGTGATGTAAGTTCGAAATATTGTGATGTATATTTAAAATCTTGTTATGTATATTCGAAATCTAGTGATGTATATTCTATAATATCTTGATGTATATTCAAAATCTTGTGATTTATATTCAAAATCTTGTGATGAATGTTCGAAATCTTGTGATGTATATTCCAAATCTTGTGATGTATATTCGAAATCTTGTGATGTATATTCGAAATCTTGTGATGTATAATCTATAATATCTTATTCTATATTCAAAAACTTGTGATGTGTATTCGAAATCTTGTGATGTATATTTAAAATCTTGTTATGTATATTCGAAATCTAGTGATGTATATTCTATGATATCTTGATGTACATTCAAAATCTTGTGATATATATTCTAAAACTTGTGAGGTATATTCGAAATCTTGTGATGTATATTGGAAATTTTGTGATGTATATTCTATAATATCTTGTGATGTATATTCAAAATCTTGTGATGAATGTTCGAAATCTTGTGATATATATTCCAAATCTGATGTATATTCGAAATCTTGTGATGTATATTCGAAATCTTGTGATGTATATTCTATAATATCTTGATGTATATTGAAAATCTTGTGATGTATATTCAAAGTCTTGTGATGTATGTTCGAAATCTTGTGATGTATATTCAAAATCTTTTGATGTATATTCAAAATCTTGTGATGTATATTCTATAATATCTTAATGTATATTCTATAAGATCATGATGTATATTATCTTGTATTTACAACATATCATCTCGGTATTACGACCTGGTTGTATATTCAAAATCTTGTGATGTATATTCGATAATATTGTGATGTATATTCTATAATCTTGTGATGTGTATTCAAAATCTTGTGATGTATATTCGAAATCTTGTGATTTATATTCTAAATCTTGTGATGTATGTTCGAAATCTTGTGATGTATATTCGATAATCTTGTGATGCATGTTCTATAATCTTGTGATGTATATTTAAATTCTTGTGATGTATATTCTATAATATCTTGATGTATATTCCAAAACTTGTGATGTATATTCTAAATCTTGTGATGTATATTCGATAATCTTGTGATGTATATTCATAATCTTGTGATGTATATTAAAAATCTTGAGATGTATATTCAAAATTTTGTGATGTATGTTCGAAACTTGTGATATATATTCTAAATCTTGTGATGTATATTTGAAATCTTGTCAAGTATATTCGAAGTATTGTGATGTATATTCTATAATATCTTGAAGTATATTCAAAATCTTGTGCTGTATATTCGAAATCTTGTGATGTATATTCGATAATCTTGTGATGAATATTCTATAATCTTGTGATATATAT
Source organism: Magallana nippona (assembly GCA_033439105.1). NCBI lineage: Eukaryota > Metazoa > Mollusca > Bivalvia > Ostreida > Ostreidae > Magallana > Magallana nippona. Next base: position 14,818 of record JASWDR010000371.1, on the reverse strand, counting down.
TCAAACTCTTGTGATGTATATTCTATAATATCTTGATGTATATTCAAAATCTTGTGTATATTCTATATCTTGTGATGTATATTCGAAATCTTGTGATGTATATTCGAAATCTTGTGATGTATATTCTATAATATCTTGATGTATATTCAAAAACTTGTGATGTATATTTGAAATCTTGTGATGTATATTTGATAATCTTGTGATGTATATTCTATAATCTTGTGATGTATATTCAAAATCTTGTGATGTATATTCAAACTCTTGTGATGTATATTCGATATCTTGTGATTAACATTCTATAATATCTTGGTGTATATTCAAAATCTTGTTTATATTCAATATCTTGTGATGTATGTTCGAAATCTTGTGATGTATCATCAAAATCTTGTGATGTATATTCTATAATATCTTGGTGTTTATTCAAAATCTTCTGATGTATATTCTATATCTTGTGATGTATATTCTATAATATCTTGATGTATATTCAAAAACTTGTGATGTATATCCGAAATCTTGTGATGTATGTTCGAAATCTTGTGATGTATCATATTCAAAATCATGTGATGTATATTCAAAATCTTGTGATGTATGTTCGAAATCTTTTGATGTATATTCAAAAGCTTGTTATGTATATTCTAAATCTTGTGATGTATATTCTATAATATCTTGATGTAGATTCAAAATCTTGTGATGTATATTCAAAATCTTGTGATGGACTCTCGAAATCTTGTGATATATATTCTAAATCTTGTGATGTATATTCGAAATCTTGTGATGTATATTTCAAATCGTGTGATGTATATTCTATAATATCTTGATGTATATTCGAAATCTTGTGATGTATATTTATTAATCTTGTGATGCATATTCTATAATCTTGTGATGTATATTTAAAATCTTGTGATGTATATTTTATAATATCTTGATGTATATTCAAAATCTTGTGAATATTCTATATCTTGTGATGTATGTTCGAAATCTTGTGATGTATATTCCAAATCTTGTGATGTATGTTCGAAATCTTGTGATGTATATTCAAAATCTTGTGATGAATGTTCGAAATCTTGTGTTGTATATTCTAAATCTTGTGATGTATATTCGAAATGTTGTGATCTATATTCTATAATATCTTGATGTATATTCAAAAACTTGTGATGTATATTCGAAATCTTGTGATGTATATTCGAGAATCTTGTCATTAATATTCTATAATCTTGTGATTTATATTCAAAATCTTGTGATATATATTCAAAATCTTGTGATGTATGTTCGAAACTTGTGATATATATTCGAAATCTTGTGATCTATGTTCTATAATATCTGGCTGTATTTTCAAAATCTTGTGATGTATATTTAAAATCTTGTGATGTATATTCTATAATATCTTCATGTATATTCAAAAACTTGTGATGTATATTCGAAATCTTGTGATGTATATTCGATAATCTTGTGATGTATATTTTAAAATCTTGTGATGTATTCTAAAAGTCTTATGATGTATATTCAAAATCTTGTGATGTATGTTCGAAACTTGTGATATATATTTTAAATCTTGTGATGTATATTCGAAATCTTGTGATGTATATTCTATGATATCTTGATGAATATTCAAAACCTTGTGATGTATATTTGAAATCTTGTGATGTATATTTGATAATCTTGTGATGTATATTCTATAATCTTGTGATGTATATTCAAAATCTTGTGATGTATATTCGAAATCTTGTGATGTATATTCTATAATATCTTATTCTATATTCAAAAATTTGTGATGTGTATTCGAAATCTTGTGATGTATATTTAAAATCTTGTTATGTATATTCGAAATCTAGTGATGTATATTCTATGATATCTTGATGTACATTCAAAATCTTGTGATATATATTCTAAAACTTGTGAGGTATATTCGAAATCTTGTGATGTATATTGGAAATTTTGTGATGTATATTCTATAATATCTTGTGATGTACTTTCGGAAACTTGTGATGTATATTTCAAATCGTGTGATGTATATTCTATAATATCATGATGTATATTCAAAATCTTGTGATGTATATTTGATAATCTTGTGATGCATATTCTATAATCTTGTGATGTATATTTAAAATCTTGTGATGTATATTTTATAATATCTTGGTGTATATTCAAAATCTTGTTTATATTCAATATCTTGTGATGTATGTTCGAAATCTTGTGATGTATATTCTATAATATCTTGATGTTTATTCAAAATCGTGTGATGTATATTCGAAATCTTGTGATGTATATTCGAAATCTTGTGATGTATATTCGAAATCTTGTGATGTATATTTCAAATCGTGTGATGTATATTCTATAATATCATGATGTATATTCAAAATCTTGTGATGTATATTTGATAATCTTGTGATGCATATTCTATAATCTTGTGATGTATATTTAAAATTTTGTGATGTATATTTTATAATATCTTGATGTATATTCAAAATCTTGTGAATATTCTATATCTTGTGATGTATGTTCGAAATCTTGTGATGTATATTCAAAATCTTGTGATGTATAATCGAAATCTTGTGATGTATATTCAAAATCTTGTGATGAATGTTCGAAATCTTGTGATGTATATTCTAAATCTTGTGATATATATTCGAAATGTTGTGATCTATATTCTATAATATCTTGATGTATATTCAAAAACTTGTGATGTATATTCGAAATCTTGTGATGTATATTCGATAATCTTGTCATTGATATTCTATAATCTTGTGATTTATATTCAAAATCTTGTGATGTATATTCAAAATCTTGTGATGAACGTTCGAAATCTTGTGATGTATATTCTAAATCTTGTGATATATATTCGAAATGTTGTGATCTATATTCTATAATATCTTGATGTATATTCAAAAACTTGTGATGTATATTCGAAATCTTGTGATGTATATTCGATAATCTTGTGATGTATATTTCAAAATCTTGTGATGTATTCTAAAAGTATTATGATGTATATTCAAAATCTTGTGATGTATGTTCGAAACTTGTGATATATATTTTAAATCTTGTGATGTATATTCGAAATCTTGTGATGTATATTCGAAATCTTGTGATGTATATTCGATAATCTTGTGATGTATATTTCAAAATCTTGTGATGTATTTTAAAAGTCTTATGATGTATATTCAAAATCTTGTGATGTATGTTCGAAACTTGTGATATATATTTTAAATCTTGTGATGTATATTCGAAATCTTGTGATGTATATTCGAAGTCTTGTGATGTATATTCTATAACATCTTGATGTATATTCAAAATCTTGTGCTTTATATTCGAAATCTTGTGATGTATATTCGATAACTTGTGATGAATATTCTATAATCTTGTGATATATATTCAAACTCTTGTGATGTATATTTTATGATATCTTGATGTAATCTTGTGTATATTCTATATCTTGTGATGTATATTCGAAATCTTGTGATGTATATTTGAGATCTTGTGATGTATATTCTATGATATCTTGATGAATATTCAAAAACTTGTGATGTATATTTGAAATCTTGTGATGTATATTTGATAATCTTGTGATGTATATTCTATAATCTTGTGATTAACATTCTATAATATCTTGATATATATTCAAAATCTTGTTTATATTCAATATCTTGTGATGTATGTTCGAAATCTTGTGATGTATATTCTATAATATCTTGATGTTTATTCAAAATCGTGTGATGTATATTCGAAATCTTGTGATGTATATTCGAAATCTTGTGATGTATATTCGAAATCTTGTGATGTATATTTCAAATCGTGTGATGTATATTCTATAATATCATGATGTATATTCAAAATCTTGTGATGTATATTTGATAATCTTGTGATTCATATTCTATAATCTTGTGATGTATATTTAAAATCTTGTGATGTATATTTTATAATATCTTGATGTATATTCAAAATCTTGTGAATATTCTATATCTTGTGATGTATGTTCGAAATCTTGTGATGTATATTCAAAATCTTGTGATGTATAATCGAAATCTTGTGATGTATATTCAAAATTTTGTGTTGAATGTTCGAAATCTTGTGATGTATATTCTAAATCTTGTGATATATATTCGAAATGTTGTGATCTATATTCTATAATATCTTGATGTATATTCAAAAACTTGTGATGTATATTCGAAATCTTGTGATGTATATTCGATAATCTTGTCATTGATATTCTATAATCTTGTGATTTATATTCAAAATCTTGTGATATATATTCAAAATCTTGTGATGTATGTTCGAAACTTGTGATATATATTCTAAATCTTGTGATCTATATTCTATAATATCTTGATGTATTTTCAAAATCTTGTGATGTATATTCGAAATCTTGTGATGTATATTTAAAATCTTGTGATGTATATTCTATAATATCTTCATGTATATTCAAAAACTTGTGATGTATATTCGAAATCTTGTGATGTATATTCGATAATCTTGTGATGTATATTTCAAAATCTTGTGATGTATTCTAAAAGTCTTATGATGTATATTCAAAATCTTGTGATGTATGTTCGAAACTTGTGATATATATTTTAAATCTTGTGATGTATATTCGAAATCTTGTGATGTATAATCGAAGTCTTGTGATGTATATTCTATAACATCTTGATGTATATTCAAAATCTTGTGCTTTATATTCGAAATCTTGTGATGTATATTCGATAACTTGTGATGAATATTCTATAATCTTGTGATATATATTCAAACTCTTGTGATGTATATTTTATGATATCTTGATGTAATCTTGTGTATATTCTATATCTTGTGATGTATATTCGAAATCTT